>WEIS01100485.1:0-13084 GCA_013389965.1 Todus mexicanus
AAAATGAGCAAAACCCTTTATAAACAGCTGCTACAAAGCAAGCTAGCACAAATAAACTTTCATGGACACTTTACTCAACGAACAGACAGTTTCAAAGACTACTTTTAAGCCTAGGCAAGATTGCACACATGTACCTCAGAAGCCCAAAAAATGACCCATGCTGTCCAAAACTGACTGGTATATGGCTCAGAGGTTTTAGGCTGAGCATGTGTTAACAGAAGCATTGTCTATGCCAGACACAGACCAAGTCTGGCCATGAAAAATTGACACAAGGCAAGCCACTTGATCCATTGACATTGCCTAAAAGTGAGGAGAAAACAAAGGTGCAATTCTGCCTCCACAGAATTATCCCACCTCTTCTGAGCTATGCCTTGGAGACCTTGTCCATATATAGCATGAAAATTCCTCACAGCAAATTCCTCCTCTGCCTGATAACTCTATTGACACAAATCCAGCTCACACATGGGAGATCTTTGGCATCTGAGGTTAGGTACAAGAAGCCGTGTTACTTGAAATATAACCTTCAACTCTGCACAATACAGGTCAGATGTTTCTAGCCTGCTAGAGATCAAGCTAGTCAGCATTAATCTTAGCTCTTTTACGTCAAAAGAATTCTGAATTAATCTCAATTTTCTTCTGAACATATTTACTACTTCTTTTTCGAATAATGGTTTCAGAAACAGTTGTTCAAAGTTCTGATCCCTAGAGGATTTCCTATTGTTCCCCTTTTGCTTGTGGCAATTTGTCAGCCGTCCACTTATCCAGTATTGGGAAATGATGTAATTAGACAAATCCCTGCAAAAGAGTTGCTCATCAGAAGTCAATGAGTCTATTCTTCATCCTCTGTCAGTTTATCAGTTATCAATATCCTGATGTATTAGTTTAGATTTGTCCCAGGCCATGCTTTCCAGAATCTTCTACAATTCCCAGTTACAACTACTGTATCTTAAATAAACACATTTTTACAAGCAGACATAGCACAAGCAGAAAGGCATGCCAACTACTAGCACTGCTGTGAACCCACAGTGCTAAAATTTGATGTTCTGTAACAAAGGTTTTCTGTTCTATCAGATTATTTTTGGAATGTAATTTTTCATGTTTTTTCCCCAATATTTTCAAGAGGTAGTCTTCATCCCGAAAGTGCCTGGAGCCTAGTATTGGGTTAAAATTACTACACAGGCAGTTGATGGGGTCAACAAAGGGAACAATGGGCAAAACACGATCTACATGTATGTCTCACTAGGGCATCTGTTTTGAGTAAGGTATAATAATAACCAAACCAGCTGTACTAATGAAACAAAAGCATTTTTACCAGTACAGGGGAACCTCGCTGCCTGGCCCTAGTTCATCCAGATATACAACCAGGAGGAGGAGGAGGCTGGGGTGAATTTAAATGAACCACAGTGCATTACAGAGGAAAGTTATGACAATGAGTTAGGAACAGGTTGAACCCAGATCTACTTTATAAGCAGCAAGGGTAAAGTGTCTTTCTCCCCAAGAGAGCCTGGGGCTTGCAAGAAAGATAAGAGCATGGATGAGGAACTGGAACTATGTGTTAACATACGTCCTTGTAATGACAGCAACGTAGTCCCTAAGTTCCCTTTTCCTTGTGCCTTCCTTTCACCACTCCCCCAGTCCTGTGTTACGAAGGAAACCATCTTTGATAACGTAGGTTGTGATGCTAGAGAGACTGCTCATCTGTACTTCACACAAAATAGCTGTAATTGTACAAAAATAGCTGAGAGCTCAGTTGTCCTCTGGCGTGCAATTCTGCAGTGGTTTAAGGAATAGATTTTGAAGCATTTCCATCAACTCAGTTTTACAGTCATGAAATAAAAGGAAATGGCTCTCTCATTATCAACTGTGTGAGTCAAACGCAGCATTATAGCTGGGTGTAAAGTCCTATAACTTTGCAGGCCATCCAGTAGGTCAGATTGCTGCCCCATGAGTTAACAGTTATTTCTTCAGTCAGTGGCTGAGTTAAAAAATATGTAACTAAATCACCCAGTTCAGTACTCAAAAGGAAAAAAGAACTTTAAACAGGTAAATATTCCAAATTCTTGAGAGCCTTGGAGACAGAAATACTGCTGCCACGACTATTTGCCCAGAAAAGGAGAAACAAGATGAATTTGCAATGTGTTGGAATGAAGAAATAGCTGATGATTTGATTTTTTCCTTTTTCTCCATTATGTTTTGTCACTTCATGGAAACAATGTATTTCAAGGACATATTTAATCATATTGGAAGTCAAAAGACAGTCAAAAGGCACCCCAGCTCTTCTGATAAAGAGCTACTGGAAGTCAATAAGGCATCAGTCCTTAAACAGCTGGCTAATGGGTGAGGCTGTAGAGGTGAAAGAGCTGCAAGCGTGAGAGACGTGAAACACACACGATCTCCAGGAGAGGACGGAACTGCAGAAGTCTGCTTTTGGGAGGCAGGGTGAAATTACAACTTAGATTATGCTTTTCCATCATTTAGCACTCGCAGTAGCTCCCCTTCCTTAAAGGTGTGTACTCACCCCTACTTCTGGAGGGTCTGGAAGCCAGCCTAGTTCGCCCTGTGCAGTGCTTGTGTCAAGCAGATCCACTGAAAACCAGAAGGGAAAAAAAAAAAAATCAGTGATCCAACTCATGTCCCATGGAATGGCTTCATTCTCATTTTGTCACAGAAGACAAAGCCTGCACTTCCTCTCTCAGCCCCACAAGCTTTATGACTTTTTACCTTCAAAAAGCATGGCTACAGGAGGGATGGGAAGATACAAGACAGTGGAGCTAGTCAGGAGTTAAAAGATTTTCCTCATATATGTGACGCCCTCCCCTTCCACTGTCCTCCGAAGTAATACCCACACACACTCAAAAAATGAAATCCTCACAAATTTTTCCGCTTCCTAAAGCTCCCCCGAAATGGATGCAGAAGGCTGAAATCTATTGAAATGGGAACCCAGCATTAGCATCTGAACATCTTTCCTTGGAATAGGAAGGCAGCAGACAAAATGGATGAAGAGGCAGGCAGTCAATAAATTACTAACACTGAAGTGTCACCTAGAAGTAGTATTCAGTGCTTGAGATATAGTGGAAAAGTACAGAGGCAGTGTCAAGTTGTAGAAGGGACTTTCCACTGTCACAGTACCCAAAAGCCATGAGATTCACCAGTTGCTCAGATTGCTGAGCCCTCTACCTCTGAACTAGGCTGTTGACCATTTGATAGTGGCCTAGAAATCATTTCACTCTCCCCCTCCCAACTGTTTTAGCCATGATAGCAAGAGAATAACAGCTCCTGGGCATAGCATTGCCACCTCTTGCAGAATTGCCCTACATTGCTGTGTGAAGCCTTGGCTCCTAGAATCATGTGATAAAGGAGAAATTCAGTGATAATGTTCATTTTTTGCCCCCAAGGAAATTTGCAAATGTGATCAGAGTGTGCCCTCAGGTCTTGATCTCAAGAGAAATTAAAGATGTATCACTTCGCAGGCAAACAAGGAGAAGAGAGAAGAGTTGAAATAAGTTGTACTGCTGGATGTGCAACTTCATGCCTGCTTTTGGATCTGCCAGTGCTGCTGGAACAGACTACTGGTTTTGGTGCATCTATCAAAATCCCAGCTTGGGAACACAGGCAACAGGAAAAATTCCTTTTAGATTCCTCTGTGTGTATTCAGAGGGGTCATTTCTAAACACCTCAGAAAAGAATTTGGGGGTGAACGGTAGGAGGGGGGAATATTTAAATAGCATTTAAATAACCAGATTTCCTCCCCCTCATCTGACTGCTTCACAAATACTGCCTGCCAACTATAAGTAATAAAGTGCAGATCAGCAAGAGTCCTGTGGAATGAGGAAGCAGGCTGTGGGCCCAGAATCTGAGATAAGAGGGATTGCACTACTGTTCTCACCTCTGAAACACCCTTTCAGGATTGGGAGAAGGGAAAAGCAGGAATCCAGGTTTTGCAAGTTCACAGCATTCACAGCACAGTCATACGGCAAAACCTTCCTAGCCACAGACTCCCTGTCCAGACAAGGCTCCTCACTCACTTCCCTTCTACCCTCAGTTTCTCTGTTTGAGATACTGCTCTTGTGTTGTTGGCTTCAAAAACTCCCAGGGTGAGGTAGCCTGTCCTTCCAGAATCGTCACCCAGATAATATCTATCCCACGCATTTCAGGCCTGAAGCAGTGATGTGGAAGTGAGAGGGGCTGCATGGCAAGTTCTAGTAGAGCAAGGGAAAAGAAACTCAGAAGCAGCCAGGATGGGAACCTTGCAGAGCCCGTGTGCCATGCTGCTCCACTGCTGGCTGTGGCTCCTTCATCTGCTGGGTACCTGGATGGGGCAAGGTCCACTTTCAAGAAGTACCTCTCAAAGTGAAACCCACAACAGGCATTCTCCAAGGAAAGAAAAAATGGAGTTAGCAAGACTACAAAAGCACAAGGAATACAAGTACTCAGGGCCTAAGCTATTTGGTCCACAACCTCAGTGCTTGAAATGCCATGTGTCTTGTCCAGCCGCATGGGAGGAGGTTGCCCCAAAAAGAAGACTTCAGATAAAACAGGACGCCAAGGAAATGAGCTGTTCCCAGATAGACACATTAAGGAAGAGTGGATCACAGGCACAGCCCAAACGAGATGTCCGAGGTAGGGGAGAGGCTGGCAGAGAAGTCCCTGAGCATTACTGCCAACTACTGGTCACACTTACGGAAAACAGAGCCTGCGTTGCACTACCTTATATTACTTCTCACCTAGGTTGGCCTTCTACACAATGTCTACTAGCTGCATCCACATAGCTGGATCCTCAATATAAATGTGCTTGTCAGAACACTTTAAAAGACCACTCAACACTTGCAGAGTCCGAGATGAGCCCACGGCTGAACTACCAGTTATGACTAAGTCCTCTTTATCAAGAGCCTAGAGCAGCAAAAGGGCTGTACTTGGGATAGAAAAGCCCCAACACTTTTTGCTGTGCAAAATAGACTACAAGTCTCTGGCAGGAATTAACTGCAGGAGGAGGTAGGGAACAGAATACAGATTTACTCTTCTTCCTCACCTATTAAAAATTCCCATTCCCCAGATGTTTCATAACCACTGTGCAACTGCCAAAAATGGAAGAAAAAAAAGATCACTACATCTAACAAAACGGACTAAGTGGAACAGAGAACAGAAGCAAGATAGTATGAAGAGGTGAAAGAGAAAATGGTTAAGCCCAGCTCTGCCTTCCAACACTGGGGTAGGTGAAAGCGACTGTCTCACCTTCCATGCCTCTGACAGAATGACTGTCCTTTTGCTCACAGGGGTTAACTCCCAAGAGGGCTTCCTGAGGAAACTGCGGGGGTGTTGGCGGGGTGGGGAGGGGGGCCGGGAAGAAACTTTCTAAGTTTGTGTTTAAACTTGTTATCTGTAACGCTTGTGTTTAAGACAAACAGAGACACAATTCTCTTGGATCACTGGATATGCAAAGGCATTTATGCTTCAACTGAGAGGGGGTGAAGAGGGAGGGGGAGAACATACCTTGGCTCAGTTCACTGAACCACTAAGTTTCAGATTGGATTTGCTTCTGGCCTTCCTCCTCCTACACCAGCCTGCTCCCCCCTACCCCCCTCTCCAAATACCCTAGTACTTCACCAGCTCCCCCTGGGTGGGCTGTGGTGTTCCTGGGACCTCAGGTGTGTTGGCCAGGCCCTGTTCCCTGCCACTTAGATAAGTCCTCGGCCTGCCCACCCAAGCTCAACCCTCCATGCAGAGGGACCAGGAGTCCCAAGCTTACCTTCTTTCCCAGGCACCTCAGGAGGAAGGAGAGTCCAAAAGAGAAGGAGCTCAAGGGAAAGCTTGATCCCGCTCCTCCAGTTCTTTAGCTCCATGATGGCTGGAGAGGAGGGCTGGCTCCCAGCCCCTGCCTGCTCTCCCGGCTCAGGCCTCTGAGCCTTGGATCCTGCCTGCAGTGCATGAACCTCTCCCGCAGCCTCCTGACTGGAGCGCACACATTGCACAACCTCCCTGCCTGGCCCACAGTTATGATGAAAGATCAAGGCAAGTGGGTGGAGAAGCTTTACTGCCTTTACCTGTTTTAAAAGGGGCTGGTCACAGACTTCCCATCTGGCAGGCAAATAAACCCACCTTAAAGGCAGCCACCTTTTCCTGGGAGCCTCCCTCCACCTTTGCTCCAGTGGTGTCAGAGGCTCCCGGTTGCCACCTCCTGGGCAGCCCTCGCCACGGGCCCCGCTCTCGCTCCGCCGCCGCCGCCGCCAGCCCGGGCGGCTCTTGGGCGTCTGCTCCGGGCGGGCCGCCTGGCTAGGGCTGCCCTCCTCCTCTGCTGCTGCCTTACCCCTAGGCTGCCCCCCGAGGCACACAAGTAACTTTCAGAGGTTAAAACAGCCCAGACACTGCGTTATAGGCTGCTCGGTTCGCTTCTATCAGTGGTAATGTAACTAAAACCACGGAGCCATCTTTTTAGGAAATCCATCTGAACCCAGAGGCAGTGGCCCATTGCGTTCCAAGCTGCAACAGCATGTCACAGAGTGATAGCCATGCAACTTTATCTAGCAGAATTACTGTTTTCCTTTTAGCAAGCTCCTCAGCATTGATGGAACATGCTGGCGTTTCAGTGAAAAAATCATGGGAGAGGAGCTGAGCTGAGCCAGAAGGATTCTCACTCTATGTAGGAAGATCTCATGGGACTTTTAGTTTCCTTCCTGAGGGGTATAAATGTGAAACTTGCTTTTGTTGTATCTCTTGTGCCATTCATCAAGGATGTTACTCCCATCCAAACACAGCTATTACACTCCTCCCAGTGAAATACAGAGGGCATTGTTCTTTCACTTGCTGTAAGGCTGCATTCCTCCTGCTCTCTTCCTCCTCCTCCCCAAGGAGGGCTAAAGAAAGGACTTTGCCAGGTTGTCTAGAGAAGATGGGAGATCTCCACCCTCGGAGATATTCCAGACTCACCAGGACACAGCCATGAAAAACGTATCTACCCCTGAAGTCAGCCCTGCTGTGAACGGGATGTTGGGACTACAGACCTTCTGAGGCCCCTTGCATCTATATCTTACAGCGACTTCTGTGATTCTCTAACCATACATCTTGGAAAACCAAAATCCATCCCAAGACATTTGAACACAGGAAAGAGAAATCTGAGAAAAAAATAGTTGAAATACGAAGCTTTAAATTTTACATAGCACATGAAGTAAATTATCAGTAAAATAATTTAAATATCAATGTCATTCAGAGTAGTTCTATCTTAAATTTATTCCAGTATAACCTGATTGAAGTGCCCCATCTCAGTCCATGGTGCTAAATCTTAGATTTTTATTCCCAGTTTTCCTCTGTGTTTGAATGACTCCCATGGCAGCACCAGTATAAGGCTTCCTTGTCTACGTGCCACACCCTGAGTTTGCACTAGTGAAATTTCAGTCTTCATTTGTACAATACTGTGCCTTCTTCAGTTTATGATGTAGAAGTGGGGCAGATGGATCCACAAGTAACTGCTCCTTTGTGATGGGATAACATAGGTGAGGCCTACATAGATATAAAATGGGAAAAAGCCATTTGCAACTGGAGGATAAGACTCTAGGACAGTTCAGGAGCTCATAAGGCAAAAAAACCCAACAACATTCAGTTCTTCAGGGCTACCTGAGTTTCTATCTGTAGAATCTCAGAACCATCAAAGCTCTGGGGTGAAAAACCTAGGGATGCTCTGTGTCTGTTTCATTAGTTGGCAGATAGTCAGGACATTTTATTTAAGTCATTTGGAATAAGCAGGAACAGATTTACTAGGGCTTATTGGGGAAGGTGGCCTAAAATAATTACCTTCTTTTTCTCTTCCTTGTTAGTGTGGGCTGATGGAGGTCAGATATTGTACAGGATGCTTTGTTATTTTGCAGATTAGAGTCGACCTACTGTAACTCCTGATCAGAATGTGTACAATGGTAGTCAAACAAAATACAATCTAATGTTACATCAAGATCACAATCTGCAGCAAATCTAGAAACAAGAGGAAGCATAAAAAAGTAGAAACCCCAAATGTCTAGAATTTTATTGATACCTGTAAAAGCTCTGCTGCTTTGCATTGCCATGTGTCTTCTCATCAAAACACACACCCAAAGGGAAAAAGAGGGAAGCTACACAGAGGCTTTACCCAGTATAGCGGTGTACTACGTGTGAATTATTCATACAACCCTGCTGAGTATTTCATTGACAGAATCCTTTTACTTGTGCATCACAAGGATGGATTTCATCTTTGTAAGCTTTAGGACAAAACTAATTCTCTGAATCTGAAATACCGTAATTAAATAATAAAAAAAATTCTTTACAAACAGATTCTATGATTCTATGATCTACACCTTCACAACCTTTCATTGACATGGCTTGCCAGTGACCTTTCCATCTCTGGCATGTTTTTTAATGGTAGGAAGATAACTACGTCTTTTAAACTGACTCTCAGCATGTCTTTGGGTTGAGTTTCATCCTGTGTCTCTATTCCCTCTGAGTATTTCTGAATTGCAGGGCATATTTTTTACTTCCATTTCCCACTATCCTGTTTCATGTATCATGGAGATTAGGTATCTAGATGGAAAATATCGCTACACAACACACCTGGGCTTTCCTCCTACAAATATATGGGCTTGTGGTGAGGCAAGTGAGGAGGGATGATATGCACCAAGTCTTGTCTTGATGTACTGTTGGGACAGTCAAAGGGTGCTCCCAGGACTGAGCTGGGACATGCTTCTTTTGAACTGCGGTTCAGGTAGACCTCTTCCATGAGCTTCACCATTGTGCTGCTAAATGTCCTAGATGATGAGTGAAGCCAAATCTGGAAACAATCTCTGAAATTCCTCACTTGATATTACTTCCCAAACTATCAAAGCATCCCTTTGGTATTAATAACTTGAATCTGTGCATCCTGAACTGGCTTTCAGTAAGGTATTATAGTAACATAGATGTATAGGGCTCCCAGGGGCCCCAATCACATTGAGCAACAAACCTCACTTGGCTCTAAAGGAGGAACTTGCCCTTTTTCTGTGGCCTCTGATTCATGCATTTTATCCACTATCTCTACAACTCTAAGAAGATTCCATGACAGCTCTGCAGAGCATAGAGGATACTCTGTTTTGATGTTTCATTCCCTGTAGAGAATTCATACTCTTCCTCTCTTATTCTTACCTCCATGAACACAGTTTAATACTCTAGTGTGGGTTTTTTTAACTTGGAAAGTTTTCTGGCTAAAGCAGGAAAGTTCTCTGGTCTAAGCTAGCCTGCACATCATTTGTCATGCTCTTACTAGGCTTGAAAAACAGGAGTAAATTAAATTATTGTGCCACCCTGAAAATGAGGAGAAGGGCCTTTCTTTTCACCAAAAATTACCTGAGAAAATTCTCTTGCCTTCATATCTCAGTTCTGCTCCCCGTGGCAGTCCAGTGGGTGTGGAGCCTGAGAGGTCCCGGCTGCCTCGAAATGCTGTGGCAGAAGTGGAAAGCAGCCCACCCCATCCATCAGCACCACATGTAGCTTAAGGGTGATGCAATCAGTTTTGTCCGGTGATGGCTGGGATTTTGTTTCTTTCCAAGTTAACACTTTTAGTCAACAGTGAAGCCATGAGAGACTGAGGAACCTATTGCAAAAACAAAGAAAAAACACACCAAAAACCAAACAACTAAGCAAAACAGGGCTTCACTTATGTTAAGACATGACATTTTGGACAGACAAGTGGAAAGCAATGCAAACCCAACCATAATATAATTCGATTCATATTCGTATTCATAAAACTGTCCTAAGTGGTACAAGTCTAGGTCACAACAGTTAGTTACTTTCTAATAGATGCTGTAGCACATTATATACTTAAAAATCCAAAGAGTGCAATTCTACACTTACCATTCCTCTTCAGGAGCACATTCTTCCTGAGCACATTTATCCCACTCACTCCTGGATTATATATGCTTGTGTGAAAATACCTCATCAACATTGAAAAAAATCATCAGCATTAATCATGTAATACTGTAAGCAGCAATATCACTAGTCAGTTTGATAGTGTGATGTTAAATTTCTTTTTTCTACACTGGTACCTGAATGTGTGAATTAATCGGTTTAATTTCTAAAGGGTTTAATAGAAATCTTAAAGCTTTTTATGTCTGTTTCAAATCTGCAGTTACTTTTATGGTCCTCTTCTTGAAAAAATGCAGTTGCCTCCACAATCTAAATACAGTAAGTTTGCCCTTATTTCTTGCCATTGTAGCTTAATTTTGGGGTTGTAGTTTTGCTATCCTGTGTGGAAATGAAATAGTTGCCACTGGTCACTGTGTTAACAACCTATATTCATCCTGAGTGGTTTCAATGTTGACATCAAGAGAAGTTTGAAACAGACACCTTGCTGTCTTGCAGGTGGAAAGAGGGCATTGATTGTAGTAACATCTGCCCAACTCATTGTCAACTCTACTCCTAGTTCAGCTTTCCATTTCATTTTTGAAACTTGAATTCTTAATTAAATCGAAGTATGGAAACTAAAGTGAATGCTTAGACCAATTTATAGATCAAAACCATGATAAAACATGATACAAATTTTAGCAGACCTGATTTTCAGCAGTGACTAGGCTGGAGGCCATATGCTGCTGAGCCATCTGGTCTCCCCTCAGCTTTACATACAAATTTGTAGAACCAAACTGTCTTATACTATTACATACCGATTTGTGAAAACAGACTGTCTCATATCTTTGCACTTATGCAGGTAAAGCCAAGGGTACACACTGGGTTGGTATCGACCTTTGCATTATCACTTTTTCCTGAACTTGTCTAGAAGATAACTGATCATGACAGGATCTTCAGAGCCAAGAGCTTTAGGTGAAGGATACAATGCTGGAATTATTAATAACACCTTCAGTCAGGTTTTTGGTTCAGAGATGATTGCAAGGCAAAGTGAAACTGACCCTGAAAGCAACCAGCTGGCATGGAGCTTCACCTCATTCCTCAACTCCACTTTGATCTCTTGATTATTTCTTGTTCTATGTCCCTGATTGCTTCCTGAGGCAGCCCATTAAAGGGGACTTACAACCTGCACAACAACCCAGTTGGAAAATCTTAGAGCCTAGAATTTTTTTATTCTGAGAAGGAAGGGCAAAATAATTAAGCATATTTGTTCCCCATTAGGCTGTTTATAGAGGTGTGGATTTCATATAATCCAATCAGATATTACATGCTGGCTAAGTAATTTCATATAATGGCACAAAACAATCTCAGGAAGGACTCATCTCTCTTCTCAGGTAAGTCTTCTATCTATAAATATCTGCAAGAGAAACTCTTGTAACATTGTCCTTTTTATCATGGTAAAGATGGCTGTTGCCCTTGGCATGTTGAATGATAAACATAAGGAAAACAGAGACCTTTTCTCAATAAGGCAAATCACTGTCTTTGACGGCTTTTCACCTTCATGATACTAAAGTCAGCTTTCTAGATTTAATCCTATCCCCACATCCATTTTCACTGGGTACAACTCCATTGTTGTAAATAGCTGCATTAATTTTACCTTGATGCTTTCCTTCTGCTTCAGATCAAAGGACAAAAGAAGCTATTTTCTGGAGGAATTATCTACAGGTTTTCTAAGCTTTTAAGGAACCTGAAAGAAAGGAGGCTGCTGGACTCACTTTCATGTAAGCCAGACTATGATAACATGACTTTGTCAAGGGGAGGTGAGTACATTGAAACTTCTTCCATGCTCTCAAAATTGGGCTTTCAGCAGAATTTCAGCTTCCCCAACTCATAACAGAAACACATCCCCTTAATAAATTTTTTGTATTCAGACTCCTAGAAAAGTAAGGAAATATTTTTTTAATGCAAGTACATTTAATTCTTTTAGAAGATTGATTATTTGTAAGAACAATTTTAGGAGATGTCTTACCTGGATTGCCAGCAAACCATGCCAGTGGTGGGGGGAAGAGCTTTCACTGGTTACTCTACACTGAAAAGGAGTTTTCACTGGTACCCTACGGATATCAGTGGTACTCGGAGGTAGTGCTCATGAAGTATCTCAATGAGCGAAGGTACCTGTTTGAATGGTATATACTATTGAAGGTACTGGACCTTGAGCACCCTGAATATTATTCAACATCTCTGCCATCATCCTCCAATCTATCTTCAGTTTTGAGCATGTGGGCAGCACTGATGTGACCTTACAGGCCTTACAGTTGAGAACTGTACTCAACCACCAATGAGATGTGTTCTCACCAGTGCCTTGCTCAGCGAAGCCCTTACAAAATTAATTGCAAGGATGAATACTCTGGTTTTATAGCTCTCTAAACCACGAAAGGGATTCTTAGAGATGTCTTAGCTTGTTTCACTGGAAAACTTTGTGATACCTGTGTTTGTCAGACCTCAAGCCTCTGCAAACTTGGGGATATATGCATTCCATTTGTGGAAAAACTATCTGACAAATCTTCAGAACTTCTCAGTAAAGAGTTTGAAAAATTGTCCCAGTTGGAGGATAGGTTGCATTTCCTACCTTACTGGTGATGGCTCAGCTGTCAGGAGAAAACATTCTCCTGTAATGCCTGCTCAAGAGAGACGGTACACATCACAAGGCACCCTGTGGTTTTTCCTATGTAACCATGGAAAAGACATGAGAAAATGGGAGAGAAAACCTACCTCAGTCTTACAGGCATACACGCATGAGTTGCAAGGTAAAACAATCACAAAAGAGGGGTCTTCCAGAAAAAGTGCTGCTGCATTTGCCAACAAGCAGCCCACCTGAATGGGCTACAGATCCTTATTTATGAGACATGAGTAATGGCAATAGGTGTCTAGCCCTTGTGAGCTGCTGGGACCCATATGATGACAATAGGCACTCTGTTCAAAATTAAAGGGGCCCTGCCTCCAGCCAGGTAGAGGAGAGGGACAACCAAGTTTACTGGAATGTGTGGGTTTGATGGCCTGGCACATCAGTATCACAGGAATACAAGGCTTTAGTGGACATCAGTGCACAATGCACCCTTAATGCTGTCAAACTATAAAGGAACAGAATCCATTTGTATTTCCGGGATGAGGATCCCAGGAGATGACTGTGGTGGAAGCCAGAGTGAGTCTAACAGGACATGACTGGCCAAAAACACCCCATTGTGACTGG
>WEIS01100536.1:0-15061 GCA_013389965.1 Todus mexicanus
CGCCCAGATCCTCCCCACTCACTGTAGCTGATTTCTACTAATAAGCCTATTTCCTAATCCACAAATGCAATGACCATAACAAAGGGAAAAAAAACACGCTTTACCAATAAAATTGACATTCGTATATTGAGAAACAACCCTTCCAGTTCCATAGCTCAGTCATGTGCATAATACGTGAAGCCATGAACAAAACCTGTTGTCTAAATCATAATAGGGATCAAAAGGCCACTACATCACCTCCACCACATCGTCTCATCTTTTATGCTAAAGATCCACATGGTTTCAGAGGAAGAAAGCAATGCAAGTGAATAGATTGCAATAATCAGTGTGGAAATTTAATTTGCAATGATATGAAAGGGGATAACTAATTTAAAATCATCTCTCCAGTGAGGTTTTCAGTCAGACATAATTTAAATTCAAACTTTTAACATCAGCTGTATGATTTAACTTCTAGTAGAACTACTGCTCATCCTCTGATATATCATCTATATTACTTCTACAACTGGCATTTGCCTAGGAATATACATGTGATAATTAGAAAACACAACAAAAACCATCAGCACTCTGGTCAGCTCGCTCTCTCTAAACACCACTTGAATTCAGCAATAGACATTAAGACTCTGAGGCATTTTGCTTCATTCAGCTTATCTAGTTGAATATTTCCTGTCAAAATCCATCAAAGAGCCCACGAATAGGACTAAGCAGTGGGATATCTTTCACCCTTCTAGCCAGGACCTTACAAAACCGGCAGTTTGCCACATATGAGCTACAAAGCCAAACCAAACACCTCCAACCTGACAACAGCTTCTTGCCATACATGTTCTGCATGCACCTTGAAGACAAGCAATACAAATTCACTTATTTTACTGTCGCTCCTACTGCAATTATCACACAAGCTGAATCCACAGGTAGTCAAGACTGTTTTCACAAAGTTAATCCTCACAAGTGCAGGAGGAACTTGTTCTCAAAATCATAACTCATCATACACCCTTGGAAAATTTGTAGTTCAGTAAATGTAAAGACTCTTCACTCCATTTGTAAGTATTAATTTCCAGGGAAAATAAAATATTTTCTGTTTCTGGTCAGGATTACCAAATTAGACTTTGGAAGGGTTTACATCTCGTGGTCACTTCTTTTACATGCTGTATATTGGTGGCAATCTTTTCTCAGCTAGGGCACCTCACCAAATAAAAGGAAAATCACTTTGCAGACATACAAGCTGTTCATATCACCAAGGATTAGCTGTAAACTACTGACTATGCTGCACAGCTATTCATGCAATGCATATTACTGTCACTCCCTCATCTTCAGTGCAAGAGTGTTGTTTTAAATAAAGCCAGAGCCTAATTCTAGGCATGCAGTATTGTCCAGAGACTCTCCTTAGCAAGGGGCTCACATGTGTCTACACCACAGAGTAAGAAAGAGACTGTGAGGAAGCTGGAGTTCCAGGGCTGTGTTAGCCCGCACTGTTTAAGTATTACCTCATTCTCTGGCTCCAGAGCAAGCACTCTCAAAGTCAAAGCTCCTATCAAAGAATGGTCAGCCCTCAGCAGCATGAATCCGTTCAATCCACTTGACTTAGCCTTGGCACCAGGGTTCAGTCTGTCCCTAGCGTATCTAATAAGGACAGGGAAAAGACAGTGCCTGATGAGCTGAATTATCTCTTCCTAGAAAACTTGAGTGGCAGCAAAGGACAGAGAAAAGGGTTACCTAACAAAATCACATTGATCCTTTCATATCCTCTGTTCCCCATCCAAATGTTGGATCTAAGCTTAACATAGGGATATGAGCATCTTCAGTGGATGGCAGAAGTGCATCCTCTCTTCTAGGCAACAGGGAAATCTGTGAGCAGCTCCATCATCCCCTATGTCCTTCTCATGAATTTGGTCTTATTTTGCAACAGGGACAGAGAAAACCAAATGCTTAAGGGCTTTCCTAAACTGCAGTCCCTGTGCTTCCATCTGTTTGAGATGAAATAAATCAGAATTAGTAATCATGACTGGACAGTCACTTGATTATCCAGACACATGACAAGACAAAACTAGAACAGGACAAATGCTGGCAAAAGAAAATTCATGAATATGAAATCCATGCTACAGTTTTGCTTACGCAGGTTTTGGATTCATTGCCCATAAATCTTTTAGCAGGGATCTTAATAAGCAAGCAAATATTTCCCAAACACAAGTTTGGAAAGGATAATGAAGAACTTTTTAAAGAGCAAATTTCAATCCATATATGAGATGATCATGGTTCCGGTCTTGCTTGTTCAGTGAAGAGCAAGATACCAACAGGCTCTAATGTGAAAAGAAAGCACACTAGGCTCTACGGTAGACACTCCAATGGAATCATAGAACATCTTGAGTTAAAAGGGATCCATAAGGATCATCAAGTCCAACTCCTATTTTCATCAGTTTCCTTTTGAGTAATCTACAAGCTAAGAAGAGATTACTGGAGGGAAAAAAAAAAAAAAAAAGCTGCCAGCAATGGATAGCTTTAAGAAAAATCTTGTTCAGTTTGCAGGTATTTCCTTAACCAAGGCAACAGTTTGGGACAGATGATATAATCTGGTATCTGGAGTGTGCAGGGGAAAAGCTAAGGAAGAGGTACTGCTGAAACAACATGAGAGCTGGAAAGCGATAATCTGCCTCTCTGTCCTACTGAGAAGTATTAATGGTGTCCATGGAAAAGGAATATCTGTGTGTGGCAGTTACTTCTCATATTGGGTTTGCATGGCAAGGTTTTGGTAGCAGTTTGGGTGGCTACAGAGGTAGCTTCTAGAAGCTGCCAGAAGCTTCCCCTGTGTCTGATAGAGCCAATGCCATTTGGCTCCAAGGGGAAAATACCTGCTGCACAACAGCAGTCAGAAGGGAAGAGTGAGAATATGTGAGAGAAACAACTCTGCAGACACCAAGGACTGTGAAGAAGGAGGAGGAAACGCTCCAGATACTGAAGGAGAGATTGCCCTGCAGCCCATGGTGAAGACCATGATGAGACAGGCTGTCTTCCTGCAGCCCATGGAGGTTAACGGTGAAACAAATATCCACCTGAAGCCTGTGGAGAACCCCACAACAGAGCAGGTGGATGTGCTCAAAGGAGGTTGTGACCCCCATGGGAAGTCCACGCTGGAGCAGACTTCTTGCAGGTCCTGTGGAGAGAAGAGCCCATGCTGGAGTGGGTTTGCTAACAGGACTTGTGACCCTATGGGAGATCCATGCTGAAGGAGTCTGTTCCTGAAGGACTACACCCCATGGCAGGGACCCATGTTGGAGCAGTTTGTGAAGAACTGTAGCCCATGGGAAGGAGAAGTTGGAGAAGTTCATTGAAGAGTATCTCCCATGAGGACAGGTTGCTCAATACTGGAGCAGGGAAAGAGTGTGAGAAGACCTCTCCCTGAGGAAGAAGGAGCAGCAGAGACAATGTGTGATGAACTGACCCCCCTATTCCCTATCCCTCTGTGTCATTGCAGAGCAGGAGGTAGTGAAATCAGGAGTAAAGTTAAACCCAGGAAGAAGAAAGATGTGGGAGGAAGGTGTTTCTAAGATTTGATTTTGTTTCTCATCACCCTACTCTGCTATTCAATTGGTAATAAATTAAACTAATATTTTTCCCCAAGTTGACTCTGTTTTGCCCACAACGGTAACTTCTGAGTGATCTCTCCCCGTCCCTATCTTTATCCCCAAGCCTTTTGTTATATTTACTGTCCCTTGGAAAGCTGAGAAGGGGAGTGGTAAAGCAACTTTGGTGGGCACCTGGCATCCAGACAGGGACAATCCACCACACTCGCCCATCATGTTTTTTCTCTATCTGAAGTACCCTGGTAAGGGCATCTTGAGGACAGGTTCTAGATCAGGCTCCAGGTAAGGCCACATCAGCACTCCATTGCCAATATCCCAGATCCAACCATCAGGCAGCCAAGGAGCCATCCATGGGCCAAAAGCAGATGGGAGAGTGGGTGGAAGCGCAGAGTGTCCCCAGTACAGCCCCTCCACAGCCTTCTCCATCCAAACCACTGGCCAATGGAGAGGTACCCATCGCAGCCAAGGGACTTGACCTTTTGACAGGCTAATAGAAGTCTGGAAGGGGTTTAGCCTTATAAAGTTGAGCAGAGAGCAAGAGGAAGCAGAGCTGAGAATCTGCTGACCTGAAAAAAGGGAACAGTACATCCAACCTTGGTTAGAGGAGAAGTCTTGGCAGAGAGAAAATCAAGGCTAGAAGACTCCAGTTGAAGAATTCATCCATCACAAAATGGACTGTCCAGCCAAGTTGGTATTAAGTCTGAAACTTTTATTGTGTCTTTATCTTTTTATGCCAAAAATCTCAGCTATTTAGAAAAACATGTTTTTGTAGAATTTTCAGACATTTCCTTTGAAAAACAGTTGCTTCTTTCTGAAGTCCAAAAGTTCTAAAATATTTCCCCCAAAAGCTTTATTTTTACATTTCATAGACTCTCCTCTCACAGATCCATTTGCGGACATATTTTGTAAATTAATATGTTTATCAGGGTTTAGCTGACAAATGGTAAACATTTCAATCCCTCCAAAGTGACTTTGGGCTCATGATTTTAATTAGAAGCCATGTGGCATTCAGGTGGAAAACAATCCTTCTTTTGCCATGCTAGCTTAATCACATGGTAAGTAGCACTTCTCCGTGAGTATCTAGGAAATTCTAGGTGTTGGGGTAATCCATTTTCTTAATGAACAAGAGGGAACGGCCTCAAGCTGCACCAGGAGAGGTTTGGACATGACATTAGGCAAAATTTTCTCACTGAAAGGGTTGTCAGGCATTGGAAAAGGCTGCCCAGGGGGGTACCTGAGTCACCATCCCTGGATGTGTTTAAAAGCCATATAGATGTGGTGCCTGGGGATAAAGCTTAGTGGTAGACTTGTTTGGGTAGGGTAAATGGTTGGACTTGATGATCTTAAAGGTCTTTTCCAACCTAAATGATTCTATGATTCTGTGAAATCACAGCCAAGGTTAAAGCTGTTAGGACACATGACCTTTCTCACAAATGCAGACTAGAAAGATGAAGGCCACATTGAGGTAATATGCTCACATCTCCAGTTTCACACACTTCATGGGTTTTCTCCTTCCTGACTTGATCCATGCCAGATCACATCCCATATATTCTTCAGCCAGCGTGTAAAGAGCCCGTGGGCCACCATATCACATTTGCTTGTTCATTTTTGGCATGGTCTGATTTAATAAGGAACCAGAGAGGTTCCCCTCCATAGCACAATGCACAAAGGTTTTTCTAAACCATCTTATTGTCAGTTCAGCACCAGATTACAAAATCACACTGCAGAAGACATTTTCCTGTGAAGCTCAATAAAATGTTTTTTTATTTTCTAAATTGTCCCTCTTTGTCTTCATTTCCTGCCTCCTTGAGAACAACAGCCTGGTTTGTTTGCTTTTCAGTGAATGGAGGAAGGGAGTGGGAGTGGGAGAAGAGAATTCGCTTCTACATACTTGTTTTGATTTCGTGATGTTTCCATGATTAATGTCCTTAAGAAATTTCTTCTGTCTTTGCTGCAGAGGCAGCAAGGAAAATGGCTTTATTCGAGGAAATGCAGGGCAAAAAATTCCAGAAATGTACTTTCCCTGGCTGACCATTACAGGAAAAAGATAGGTAATGAAACACTAAAGTACAGAAAAATTGAAGTTCCATTTGTTTACATACAGACGCATAAAAAATAAATATGCAAATTAAGACTTTCTATAACACGTAGAAGGAGAAATTGCCTGCAAACTGGCTGACGCCAAGCAGTTCTCCACTCTTGATGCGTCAGCAAGGCTCTGGCAGTAGTCCTTAAAAAATACAGTGCAGTTTTGTGTGCATTCAACACCCCTTTTGGAAGACCTTGTTTCTTCAGAGTGCTCTGTGGGCTGTGTTCATCACCCAACACATACCACAAGTGCAATATCTGCTTCTTATCTACTGTAAAGAGGTTACAGATGTCTGTGTAGGTAATTTTTTCCTAGGGAAATTTAGCAGAGTACAGTGAGAGACTCTGAGCACCTTTGGAAGAAGCCAGGACTGTGGAAATAAAGCTGACCACAGATGAAACGTGAATCTGTGGCATAAGTCAAGGAAAATACAGTGTAGCAAAGTGTACAGACAGATTAAAGTCAAGACCAACACTAATAAGCAACAAGTGCAAAGCTAAAATGTCCATACGCATCTCCTGGGAGGCTACCTGCAAAATCAAGACACAAGAACACAGTTGAAATAAGATCATTTTGTATGCTTGGTGGATGCTAACAAAACCCAAATGGCAGAGTGCTCAAATAGAGAAGCTGGTTTTGATGGTGGGGTGAGGAGAGGTATGCTTAAAATAAATAAATAAATATAGTGCCTTTAATCCTCTGTGGCCAGTGTTTACTTGTGCTGTTGACCACAACCTACTTAACTCTCACTGCTCAAAGGGACCCCTTCCCAAGAAGAGCACTTTTCTTTCAACTGCATGTACGGTTTGTATTTTCTTGCATTCAGAAATGGAAACATAAGAAGGCACGGTTCCTCTCCTGCCTAGGCTCATTTCCAGGCTGGTCCCAGATGTCAGGAGTAATGTTTTTACATCATTTTATACACTGAAATGACAGACTTCTCAGCTGCCACAGAGACTGCAGGCAAGCTAAACTAACAGCAACATTCCCAGTGTGTCATAGACATCCCTTTGGGAATGCCATTCTTGGCTTGTATGAAATAGAAGGGTGGAGGATATTGCCTTAAGCCTGACCACTTTTTGACAAGCTGATCCTATACTTAACAGAAGCTTGGTAAGTGAAAGCACCATTACCTCAAGTGGTGATGGCAGCTGAAATTGATCTATTAGGAGTCCTACAAATTTGAATGGTTACGCTAAATGCTATTAAAATGTATGGAACCTCTTTGTCTTCAATTATTAAATGGAGTAATTTATGAAACCTAATCTCAATAACCTCACTGTCCTACTGACCATCCCCGATGAAAGGAAGAGTAAATGTAGAGAACAGTGGTATTGATCTTCTCTTAAAGCGGGAAAGAAGAGGATCAGGCCTGTTAACCCTTCACTGCAGGAGAAAGTGGTTCATTCGTGGTTTCTTTTACCCCCAGAGGTCATGTCCTTCTTTCATTTCTGAGGTCAGGTTTCAGTCTGACAAGTGGTAATTGATTCCGCTGCTGGTTAGGCTGAGGATAAGTGGGAGATGAAGTTTCAGTGAAAACAAATAGCACTTCACAGGTCTGACCTTTCCTCTTTAAGCTTTTGTTGTGGTTTACTTGGGATGTGCAGTTTAAAAACTCTAAACCAGCGGTATCTATCTCATGAAGTTTCAGATAGTTGCTCCCAAGCTTTTGGCCTGGTGTTAAAGCTGGCTTTTGTCTTTGGGTCTGCTGGCAACCTAGCCTAGGAAGCGATATTTTTCATCTTCTTTCCCATGACTTTGCGTAAGACATGAGAATGTGGTCCAGCAGTAGTTATGACATTTTGCCAATAGACTGAGGTTCACAGCTTAGGGCTTTGGTGTTCGGCAGTGCTATTATGAGGCAAAACATGAACTAAAATATAAAAGGAGCCACTGCTTCTCAAACTAGCCATCCGAGGAGGTGGCAAATCTCTACCATCTCTTTTCAAACTATAGCCATCTCCTACCAACACATCCGACAAATTGCATCTTGTACACATACCTACTTATGCTGTCTTGTGTACCTAATTTACTGACATTTAAACCAGCTCTGAACAGGTCCCTGATGCTCAGTGTGAACCTTTGTAATATATACATATCTTATCAAAGATCCCTGCTGGAAAGTGGCAGTGGATCACCGGACAGTGATTTCAGCTACACCCATTTAATGAGAAACACTCTGTTCCAAAAGGCAAAAAGCATATTGACCTGCTTGTGAATCTTTATTTTGTATATAGTGGAAAGGAAAATAGCCTCAGGGGCTCTGTTCAAATGCTTCCAGTTTGGGATAACATTTCTGAAATGTAAACCTCTTTATTTACAAGCATGTTGTTATTGCCAAAGTCAGCCTTAATTTTAAGGTGTTTTCAGAAGAGTGTGCACAGCTCATGTCTTAGCAGAAGCAACCAAAATGTTGCAAACCACATGTTTTGCCAACAGTAACAACGTGTTTGTAAGTGGAAAGGTTTACTGAATCTTTTTTTCTTTTTTCTTTCCTCAAGCGTCCTAAGCTTCTGAGAGAGCCCTGACAGTACTTCTCCTCCATCTACAATTTTCTCTTCCGTCCCAGAGCTGCTGCCATTCCCAGTAACGTCAGGTCCTCCTTTGGCAAAGGCTGCAACCTGCTTGGCCCTCCTCAGTGCTCCTGTCAGCTCTCAGTACAACTCACCCAGCGACATGAGGAGCTAGAGCCAGTTCAAAATAAAACTGGGACCATCTGCATATCAGGCTTCCCAGCCCTTCAGCCAAAGGTATACACTCAGATCTCCTTGGCAGTCACAGCCCTGCCGCAAGCATGCCTGTCAGGTGGGATCAAAGCCATGTGGGAAGAGGTGGTGAAGGACATGCCATGTGAAAGCATTTTCGAGGAGCTAGCTAGTGGAAGAACCTTTCCTTTTTAACAGGAATGCAAAATGCCCTGTCAATGCCAGGAGAAGTGTGGAGGCTATCAGACACACTGCAGAGTTGTGGTGCAGCAGGAGCCTGTGGGGTCCATGTCGGCACCCAGAGCTCCCTCTGCTGCTACTGGCTTGCCGTTTTGGCTTTGATTGTCCATGGTTTTGCGCATCAGCCCCACCAGGCCAGGCCTTGCCATCCAGGACTGCACATCTCTAGCCCCTCCAGCGCCCCTACAGGTACCTTTAGAAACTTGCTTTCTCTGTGGCATCTCACCGTTTGGTTCAATAGCCCGGTATACAGCTTCTGATTCTTTTGTTCTGCAAATGAGGAGCTTCCCAAATTTGCTTCAATATGTTCAATACTTTTTTGGGGGTCCATACTGACACTTTACTCCTAGCTAAGGGCAAAAATATTCAACATTTTTGTTTTCTCCTCACTTCCCATTAATATTTTTCGTTTACTATACATGATAAGCCACAGACACATGGTTGCCTCGTCTCTCTTTTACAAGACCAAACCTGAGGAAAAAAATCTACTCTATTACCAGTATGTCTTGAAAAGAAGGTCAGATACAGGCTGCCTCTGCAAAAACCTACTGTGAAGCAAACCAGCTCATTACATACTGGTATCATTGCTTCATTTGCTATGTGGAAGGATAATATGAATGGTATATCCACCCGCCTCCACCTCCCACCCAAAAAAACCCCCCTCAGCAACAATGCTTTCCTGCTGGGAACAAAGCAGCACTTCAGGGCATGTTCCCATGTGGTTGTCCCTGCCCAGGCATGGTGGTCTTGAGGGAGGGCAGAAGATGAGTAATGCTAACAATGAGACTCCCCAGAAATCTCCCACATGGGGCTTGTGGAGTGGTGAAGGAGTAGAAGCTGCAGGAGACTGTGCTGTAGCAAGATGGTCCTTCCAGCTGCCTAGAGAGAGCAAAGAGCAGTGAATGTCTGCTGGAGGTGCCAGTCTTTGGCCCAGAATATTCATATTTCTATATGATTTGAACTGTCAGGAGTGATTGGAAAAAGAAACAGGAAGGCTGTGAGACTGTACATATTAAAGTAACTATAATCAATTAAAACTAAAAAAGTAAATCTCTGTCCTTTAATCTGGTCAAAATGATTCTATAAACACTGGAATGCTTCTGAATTGTGTAATTGAGGCAATAATTTTTATTTAAAAGGTCTGTATTTAAAATGTATTGGACGAAGTGTACCAGCACATGCACATCCAGTAAAATGCATAAGATGAGGAAAAATGACAAGGACCTTAAATCACAAGATGATCCAAATTGTGCATCCAGATGTGCTGAGGATCTTTTAGACTAATAAAAATGGTGACACTGTGTGTATCATATCAAAGGTTTTATATTTGAAGGAAAGGGAACCAAAGGACATTCTGAAAAAGATAGTCGTAATAGCTCAGTTCAAATCCTCATCTATGTTAGCACAAAAAGGGTTAGAGCTAACTCAGGAAATATTCAAACATTTGCTATTGTAGCCATACATATCACGAGTTTTTTGTTGTTTTGTTGGGATTTTTTTCAAATGAGCAGCACCAATTTTTCCATCCTGATGAAAGAGGAATTTAATTGGATTGCTAAGAAAAAATAATAAACAGATGTAACAGAAAACATTTCTGAAAAGGAAACTCGTGTTACAAAAACCCCTTGACTAATCATAAAGTGATGCAGCTTTGAAAGGAAATACTTTGATTGCATTTTCACTCCTCTGAGAAGTCAGATATTTGGAAATACCTAGGATTTTAAAAAAATATTTCCTGCTGTTCACATAAAACCAGATTGTAAACTCAGGAACTAGGGTTTGATTCTTATCTTCTTTTTTTTCTTCTCTTTTAATCAGATGTTTCCACCCGTGTTTCACAAGAGCAACTCCATGAACCAAGACGGAGATTTTCTGATTTTCATAGATGAGGAGCCTAGAAGAGAATTCACTGCTAATATGAGTGCTATTTTTCTATTTACCTATTACAACCACATTGAAAACAGTGCAATTATGTCAGCATTTAAGTTCAGCAGCACAATGTTAGCTATTTAAAACAGACCTTCTAAAGTGTGTGTGGGATATATATTAATGAGCTTTTTATATATTTATAAAAAGGGTCTTTTCCCCCACTTGCCTCAAAAATAAGGGAAAAAATGTATTCTGTATCTTTTCATCAACCCAAATAGGAGGCAAAGTGGTCTGTGGTGGTATCCCACGTGTTTCCTTGGCTTTATATCAGTATCATTGTGGGCAAAATGTATTACTATGTGCAGCAAGAAGTGTAGACAAGCAGAAAGGAATAAAGGCATAAATAGGAATTATGGAAGGGTGAATAAAGGTAAATACATTCTCTGCTTTGTATTAGCATTTGTCAGGTACTATCCTTCACACTTAAGTGAAAGGAGTCAAAGCTATGTTGTGTGCAGTATATTGTGTTGTAGCCAAGGAGCTTCCAGACAACTGAAATCGTGGCAGGCTGAGGAAATGCAGCATTGTTGTCCGAAAATGAAATGGTACATATCACTAAGAAAACTTCAAAACAGGTTGTTCAGCTACCTCATCCCAACCCACTATACGCCATCAAAATTAGTTAGCTTACCATGCTACCTTTTTTAAGTATATCTAAGGAATATATAAAAGAAGAGAAACAACAGTGTTTGCCGAACTAGATGGCCTGAGTCATGTTCCCAAGCAGAAATGTGAGAAAATAAACTGTCAGGTGATGCCTGGTAGTTGTTAGCACTGATGCATCCATGATAGGAATGACTTGGCTGATAACTCCCCACCCTGACATTTGTGACCAAGTTAAGCTGTTCACCTGAAGGAATAACATCTCTGAGTCACATCCATCTCAGCCCCAGGCTCCACTCGGGTGACACAAAGGACTGGTCCATGCTGCTGGCTGGCTTGCAGGCACTTCCACTGCTGCTCCCAGGTCTAATATCTTCTTCCCTGAGCCATAAAAACAGAGGACAGCCACAGTCCAGAGTATTCAGGCTACATTTTTGACACCCACCACATATCTCCTTGTCCTCGTATCTGCCCTGAGGGCCAGGAGTAGACTCTACTCAAGCTCTGCCTTAGACAGGGTAAGACAGGAACAAGCAATCTATCATAGCCATTCTTATCAATTTTAAGATGCTTTTGCATTGCCAAAGTAAAGAAATTAAAAGCTGCAGCCTGAGAACGACATTGAGTGGTTTAGAATGTACCACCTAGGAGAATGGTAATTAATAATATTAAATTAAAAATGGAAAGGTCATTCATCAACTTCAAAACTCAAACACAATTTAAAGCTGGAGGTTAGAGCTTCACACTCACCTCCATGTTTTTCATATTCACACAAGACCTCTTTTTTAACAACTTCCCAGTTTTGAAGTTGAGCAAAAATCCTGGACTCACTGAAACCAAAAGACCTTCCGATTTTCTTTGATGAGTCTGTCTTTCCATTTCATGTCTTAAAGCATTTATTTAAAATCTGGAAGCCTGGAAGAGAGAAGTTAGCAGGAACTGCAAGTCTGACAAATGCTTGGCTTGATAAAGGTGCCACACACGAGATGTCCAGAGCCAAATGTTCCTGCTTCACCAGGCAGACAATGTGCCTGTGACAAGGAAGCAGCCATCTCAGTGTAAGAAAGCAGCTCTCACTAGGTAGAGTATGAGCCAAATTACAAAAACATTCAGTTTTTCTTAGGTAATAGAAGAGGACTCCAGTGATGAGTAATATTAAAGTGTTGTATGAGGAACTGTTTTGAGAGAAGAAAGCCTTCAGATGAATGTTTTCCTAAGTGCTTCTGGGTTCAGAGCAGGTCCACAAACCTGAACCTTATTTGTATATTTGAATAGAAGCTGCATTCTTTCAAAAAACTCACAGAATTATGAGACGTACTTAACAAGCAGTTTTACGGAGAAGCACCGTCTTCTTTCATTCTGTGTACCATAGAGCCTACATGACCCTAGCCTACATGACACTCTAATGATGTCGCAATAATAGAAATACTGAGATTTTTGTTGTTTGCCTGCAAGAGAACATAGGGTGCTGTATTATGGTAGAAAAAGAAACGACACCATTATCTGCATTTAAATCATTTTTTCTTGGGGAGGGAAAGTAAAAATATTGGAAGGCTTGTAGGATTCCAGGCAATTTATGACAATAATCTTTAGAACAGAATCATCCTGTCCTACACTCCAGCAACAGATGGTTAGGAGATAAAACATCTTTTAAAGAAGCAGAGATATGCAGAAGATGAAGTATTATTCAGTGGTTTTAAACCAATAGACTTGGTTCATTTTTAAAGATGCTTAAATTTGGTGATAGACCATTAGGGATGCTGGCATTTTCCTATTTATAAATATCTTTGTTGCTTTGACTTTTGTTCTACTTCTGGGTATTGCATCAACTCCCATAGGGAAGGGGTTGTCCTTTTTATATTCCTCTTAGATGTTTATTCAGCATATAATGCTCCAAAACAGGGCATTGTCAATGATGAACTCGGGTCTGACAAAGTAAAGTCTGCCAATAAAGTTTGCCCATCTGTTGCCAGGGTCCAAGACACGTAATACCACCCTCCGAGGACCTGGCAGTTTTTCTTCTTCCCCAGATAGCAAGAAATGTAGTTTCAGGCTCTCATTGTTACTCCCAGGCATGAACATAGAAGTTCCAACAGGTTTAATATCAAGAGATTTGGCAAAGCACTTCCCACTGAGTCAATCTCAGTAAGATCACACAGCAAACCTCAGAATAAATCAAGTAGCCTGTCATCTCAAGTGCCCGTCATCTGTAACATGTTTCACTCATAAAGACCATTTTTATCTTTTTCATATCCAACATTAACCAAGTGAACAAAGTCCAGGGAGACCTTTTTCAATAATGCAAAAGTAAAAAAATAGCAAAGCAGCTGGCAAAGGGTATATATTCCTCTGACATATGCGAAAAGGGTGACAAGAAGCAGCACTGTAAGTTTACTCTGGGCAGTTTCACTTTTCATAAATTCTTCCAAAAATAAGCTCTGATTTTAACATATATCACACATATCCATATCTATCTATTTATCTGCAACTCATGGTACATGGATCATTACGGTACAATATATTTTACAAGAAAGCTTTAGGTGATATGGTATGTAAAATTCTTACTTAACTACAATTTAATGTAGAGAACCACAATTTGCTAGTTAGGAGACACTTCCCTAATTTGCACAACAAATTTGTTTCTGACCACTAAAATTAGCAGCTCAACTTAATGACCAAAAGGGAGCAGTGACTTTAATTTGGCATCTTGGCTTGTCTTGCCTGCAGTGGTGTTTTAACACTCACTGGCTGCATTCAGCTAAGTGTGCCCTGTCCTTTACAAGTTTTTTTGTTGGAGAACATCAGCCACAAATGACCTCTCTGCCATGCGCCTGTATGGAAGTGTCATACAAAAGGGGTAGCATGAATAATATCAGTAAAGGCTTCACTTTATGACCATCAACACTACTAAAAACCAGCAAGGGAGAAGAAGCACATTACACCAAACAACTTCAGGCAAGCCAGGAAATGAAGGCTGTGCATGCAAAGGTCCTACCCAAAGCTTTTGAATGCCAACGGGAAACACATTCGTTGATTCAGACAGAAAAACAAATATATCAAAATATTTTGGGTCAAGCTTTTAAGGAAAAGTATTTTTTAGCATTATTTACATATTCAACCTGGTATTGATACAGGCAATAGCTGTTTAACTCTCGTGAGCTTTCTGGTTTGCTCACCTGAAAGTTTACAGAAAGCATCTTTCAGATGCATGTAACAATAAATGGAGGCTCGTTTATCAAAATATCATTAATTCCAAGTATCCAAAGAATTAATTTCTGAAAGCTGGACCACTGACTTCACCATCTTAGAGTGATATGACTCAACCCAACTTAGCTGATTAGACACACAATTTAGATACATTCATTCACAGAAGAATTAAGTCAGTAGTCTTCTGTAAAGATTCATCATTTTGCATAAGGTGAATGTGTACTGTACATATATGGTTAAAAATATTAATTCAGTTGTGACCATGCTGGCACAACAAAATGCTCTCCAGAGATGCCATGCTCTGAATATCTTAATTGAACTTCCTTAATCTATTGTTATGCTTTTTAACCTTTACTTTGTTTCAGAAACAAATCAAGGCAACCACTTAAACTGATTTACGCTTGTGAAATACATCCATATGTTTATTCCCTTTGGGGGTAAATTGTTTCAACCCAAGCTCCTATTTTACCCATATTTTCACATTATAACCCATAATTTTCCACCTTTTTATTAATGTAAATTATTTCTTTCTACCAGTTTAGTCAACCTTATTCCCAATTTGATGATGTAGAACTTTCCCTTTGCTGGACAGGCAGTTAACCATTTTATCAATATCTTTCCTAGCAATGAATTTAATACTAAAGTTGTAGATCAATGTGTTCTGACCCAAACTGGGCTGGAAACCTTGAATTTGCAGGAACAAGAGGGAAGCT
>WEIS01100538.1:0-16362 GCA_013389965.1 Todus mexicanus
TTAGGTATTTTTCCCTCCTACGTGCTACTTCATATTTATTCTACATTGGGTAACAATGGTTGCCATAATTTGAGTCATTTCTTCTTTGAAGAAATTCTCTCCATAGTTGATGCTGTCAGAGGCAGGTAAACTGTTTACACAGCTGATTCCTGTTTAGTAGGTATAATGTTACTGTTATTTATTTTGTAGGAAAACAGTGAAGTTTTTGTTTAACTCCAAGTTTATTTTCTTAGGGAGCAGCTGAAATGCTTAAATAATAGTAAATCTCTGGTTTGGGTTTTTCCAGCTATTTTACCTTTGGCAAATCCCATTTCCGAATATCTTTAGAGATGTTTGCTTGTGGGAAATTTTCAAAGATGTCACATCTGACTTAGCTCACGCACATGTCCCCAGAGCTTTTACAAGATCTTTTTGAAATATCTTCAATTTATTCCCCAAATGGAGAAATGACAATATTTTCATCACCTGATTAATTTTTTTCCATGTTACTCATGACTAAATGACGGGTTCATTGATCAATTCCTTTGTCTATAAACATAGTTTAAACATCACTTTTAAATGGAAAAGATAGACCAAACAATCTGATAAGGATTCCTGGTTGTGTACACTGCATGTCTCCTTGTAATTGCAAAGCTCTGGACTCACTGGTTGCAGTACCTTTATTATTAATAACAGAAACAGACTCTCCATTCTATGTTTCTGTAATTTCTCTGCGGGATTGAATTCAACACGCGGTTTTGTACATCTTCGGCTATAACCTGTGCGTAGATCATCTGTGTGTCCACCACCAAATTCACTCTTTTTTGCTGAAAGGATATGTGGAGTATAGAGGTGTGTTGCATTCCTTGTCACCTGGGTGTGTTCTGTAGTGCACAAGTAAGAGGTGTATCACACCAGAGCCGTCTCTCTGAAGATGAGAGTGCTGTTGTGCAGGCTACTTTCTGAACAGATCAAAAATATCTGCCTCTAAACACTGACAATCAAAACAAAGAATGGCAGAAAAGTGTTATCATCTCTCGTCTATTCTTAAAATAGTCAGGAGAGCCCAGAGCTCCATCTGCCCATTGATACAAAGCACTCTTATTTCAGTGTTTGAAATTAAACCCTACTCAGACTAATCACTTAATTACAGGACCACCTTTTCCCTTTTGAGTGTATTTTTTTCAATGTTTCCATTTTGAACCGGCCTTGTTCAGGACTGAAAACAGTATCGCAGGAACTAAAGAGATACAGAACTTTGAGATGGATTTTAGTCTTTTCCTAGTACTTTTCTTCAAGATGAGCTTAAGAGTTTTGAGCTCATCTCTAGTGAGTGCTATGACCTAGCTAGAAATGAGAGCTTTACTTTACCTTACTCTTGTGAAGGCTAGAGCCTGACTTAGGATAAATGACTTTAGTGCTGCTCCACGGTCTGTATTCGGTGGGGATGGGTCAAGTCAGCTAACAGCAGCTATATGCGAATGACAGAGATAGCCCGACTTCCCCAGGAGGGGAGGAAGGATTCATGCATACAGGATAAGTGTAAAATGTTTTTCTCACCAGGGAACTCAAAATAAACACCGTGACAGTCCTGATCCCATGGTACCTTGCTGCTTGAGAAAATGTAAAGTACCAGCTATAAGCTGGCCTGGAATTCCCCACTTGATGCTTGAAGCATTTCCTCGATGAGTGGAGGAGAGATTTGATTGTCTGTATCTTTGAAAGGTGATAGAAATACTCCAGAAAAGCATGTGCCAATTACATACATTAATGTCTCCAGGAAAAAAACAATTCTCAGCTGAGGATATTGTGCAGACAACATCTCCCATCAAAGCACAAAGCATAAACCAGGATAGCGGGGTCTGACATGAGCGAGTGATAACTAAAGGGAGATGGATACCTGCGGTGTCTTGTGAACTTCCCAGGCCCTGTCACTGAGAGGCAAAGGCTGTTTAGTGGATGAAGCTGGTGGCTCTGAATCCCTGACCTCAACAGATTTTGCCTTCGTTACATAAGAGTGAGAGTGCTGCCTCTAAAATAAGAAAGGGGAAGTTATTGTGATCACTTCTGACAGCTACATGCAGGAGTTACACAGGAACATTTGACCTCTGGTTGCTTTGAGCAGCAAGGACTGTTTTACATATTGGACCTTTGGAGGATACCCAAAATTTGCATTTAGTTGTGAAAACTGGAGATTACATACCTGTGAAAAGATAGAGTATCATTATGTTCCGTATTGACATCTAAAGTGACTAGTACATCTCATCTGACCTTTTATATAATAGTAAGAATGAACGCAAATATAGGTGGAAGATGGTGACTATCCTACCCCTTCTTTAGTGTCTTAGAGAGTTGCACTGGAGATTAATAAACCAAAAGGAAAAATCCTGGGATCTGGCCCTTTGCTGGCTTAATTCAGTATAGATATTAACATACATCAAGTCAGCATCTGATCCCTTCTGCCAGGAGAAGAAGGGATTGATGTCCACCAAGGGTCTGTAACCCTTCAAAACACTGGCAAAAGCCAACAAATTGCAGTTAGGGCAAGAAAATTGTCAAAAACTGTGAACTGCAGAAGCAGCCACAAGTGTGTGCAGCTTTAGAGATAAAACTCTTCCTTTTTTTCACATAGTATCTCTTGATCAGTGTCAGAGGAAGGCAGGTCATTCTGAGATGCTTTGCTGTTACCCTGTTATGTTCCAGAGGGGTGGGTGTTTAGTCCAGGACATTGGCATGGCTTGCTGGGACAGGCTTGCTCTTTCTGGTGTGTACCTCTGCTTTTCCCCACAAAGGATTTCTGGAGAAGAGTGATGGCTCTAAGAGGCATCCAGCCAGCCTGTTCGACCTGTTTACATCCCTGGGTATAGCTCCAGTTGTGGCCAGTGCTTCATTCTCCCTTTGAGATACAGAGGTTGGGTCAGTCTTAAGAGCTTCAGTGGGCAGTGAAACACAAATACAGCTGCGTGACCTGACAAAGCTGGATTGCCTTCGGTGAAGCTGGGGGGGTTTAGAGCTGAAGAACTGGCCCAATTGGACACGAAGAGCTTCCTACTGCAGATGAAGCAATTCACCACCCACTTCTATTATTAGCAGTTGAAGGCTTTTTGAATCAGGAAGAATGGCAAAATTGACTTCCTTTTTGTTGGGCTCTGAAGTAAAGAACAGGCTGTTGCCATGAGCAATGTTGAAAAATACCTCCTGATTTTTGAGAAAATACACAGCTGTTGACTGGTATTAATTATTTACCAGCATATTAAGTGGCCATTACCAGTGATGGGGAACGTTAATATATGTTAGGCTGTGAGATTAGTTTAGGGAAATGACAACATATTTCTGAAAGTTAAAGCTTCAAAGTGCCCTGTACTACAATATGACACAAGCTGGGACCAAGAGCCTGAGAATCTGAATTCAATTTGTGACTCTGTCACTGACACCCTCTGTGACCTCAGGGAACTTATATAAGCTCTGTGTGCCCTGTTTCCCTTTTGTTAATGGAAATGAAAAGAAAAACTTTCTGTTTCTCATGTTTGCCCGCTTAGAGTTGGGGCCACTCGTTCTTTCGGTACTGCACCGAAAAGAATGAGGCCCAAGTCTCTTTGTGAGGGGCCCAGGGCTTTGCCATAGAAGTCATTTTAAGAAGAACAAATTCTGCCATATCTGGAATGTTGAATCCCAAAGCCAAATTAGAACAAGGCAACTCTGGGCTTGTGCACACAATGCTGTTGTTTTAATTACTACTTCAATCATTCATTATTTTTAAAACCATATACAATGATGTTTACAAAATAACTAACTACAGATTTTATTGTCACCAGCAAAGTGCTAAAAGGAGAAGAAAAGACATCATGTAGAGACCTTCTCCAGTGGGAGAGCTCTTCGAGAGGGAGCTGCAGAATTGGGTCCAGCATTTACACAGTACTGATCAGTTAAAAGCACAAACACTTTTAGTTCTCACGGTTGTAGGGATCAAGTGCTGCCTTGCTCTGAAAGCACGAGGGTGTGGTTCTTCTTCTTCTGCACTGCCATGAAGCATTGGAACTTCTCTCTGATGTTCCCTGGTAGGCCCAACCTCCCCGCTGGGCTTGAGAGTCACAGCTCTGTGCCACTCGAAACTGCATTGCCTGTGATCCAGCAGGTTGTACGTGTTCCCTTGGGGCCTGGGTGTTTAAGAGACATGTCTTCTTCCCCTTCAGAGATGCAAAATAGCTGAACAGGGTGACCTAAGACAGTATATCATGAGATTCCCTTGGATTCACAATCGGCCGTCTGCCCTGGATACAGATGGTAAGGGATGAGAGTAAATCCCTGAGGGGAAAGACCCATATGCCCGTGTGTGTTTGCCAGTCGTACAGAGGGTCACCCGCTGCAGCACCTCTTTAAAAACTTATCATTAAGCCCGTCTCCTTTGTGAACTTTCTCATTATCATTTCATTGTGCTGTGCGGTTCTGGCCGGGTGCAATGAATATTGACTTCATGCTTGCTTTTCTAATTGAATTACAGGGGAGCAGGCTGAGCCACTGAAGTTTCCTGCCTGCAGTCCTGCTTCCCTGGCAGCCAACTGAATAGAGACTGAAAGAAAAGCTGTTTGCTTGGGCATTATGGATAACAGAGACCTGTCACAAAGCTGCTACAATGATTTATTAAAAGACAGAGGAAAATGAGAGAGAAAGAGTCTTGCTCACTTGCAGTACCAGCTGCTTGCTTTGCTTTCTTTCCCGTTTTTCTTTCGTCTTTTTCTCTTTAGCAGCACTTTCTTGCTTTCTCTTTCATCCTCTTGTTCTTTTTTCGTCTCCATCCCCTTCTCTCTTTCTCTCTCCCTTTGCCCCTTCTTCATCTTGCCTTGCCATATTAGAAATAGAAAGAAAAAATCGGAGAAAAACACATCATTTGAGCAAATGCTTGAAGCAGAAGGCATCATTCTCCAATTCTTAAATAACATTCCTTGTCTAAGACAGATGTGTTTATCATTATGGTTGACTAATAACGAAGACCACAAGTGTGTCACATGTCCAGCAAATGACATCCCATAAATGTCTATACAGTGATAGTGAGGAGAGCACACTGGAAAAAAAACTGGACTCCTTAGTTTACCTTTTCATTGAATTTAATTGTCAGATGCTTACTGATATAAACAAGAGTGGAGTAAAGCCAAGAGTCGGTGGCTTTGCAAATACCACATTGTATTATGTAGTTGGCCAACAATTCAATTTACAGTGGTGCAGCACAAGGGGAGAGCTCTAAGGGCTGCTCATGGAACTGCTTTTACCAGAGCCTGGCGCATAATGCTTCATCAACATGGGTCACACACAGTCTTGTGCTGGGTCATTTATCCCTTTTTATTTAGTTTGCATTTGCTCTTTTTTGGTTTGTTATGGTGAAAAAGAAAAATGATTCTGCTTAAATAATAAGATCAAGAAACATAGTTCTATTGAGTTACTTAAATAAAATGTTTAGCTCAAGGCTGTTGGACTAGGGCAACAGTCGTTTTTGTTTTCTTATTAAGACCTGTGCTGGTTTATACTCCTGTGCTGGTTTATTAAAGGTGGCATTTCTGGAGTTTGGGTGGGGACAGAAAAGAACTTCATACCCAGCTCTGGTTAGGGCTAGGCCAGGTCAAAAAGTTTCTCTCCAGGCTATTGCCTAATGAGAAGTTGGGCTTTCCCATGAGAACTTTGAAGAAGGCCTTTCTTCTTTCAATGTCTGCTTCCTTGGATATATTTTCACTCCTTCAAACCAGAAGATTTTTAGCCCAGAGAAAGCTGTGTGCCCTCCTATCTCTAGCTGGACTCCATCCTCCATTCTCCAGAGTGCAGCAGCTCATCCATCTGCTGAGGATCCTTCTTACTTACTTGTCTCCGTGGCACCATGGATCAGCCTGTGCTGCCCCTTTGTCTCCAGAGAGAAGCTGTGGTGCAGAGCTCATCTTCCTGCTCCCCTGTCTCTTGAGGCACAGGAAGGAGGATTTGATCCTCCGCCAGCCTCAGTCTAACTTGGTTAGTGTAGGTGGCAGAGGGTTCATCATGTAGCTCTTGATTTGGGATTCTCTCAAGCACACATATCAGAAGTACCTTCAGTGAAGCCGGTGTGTGACACAGCTAGGAGGTTGTTGCCATCTCTGTTCTGAGACTGTTTGCAGGCAGAGCGTACAGTAAGGAACACTTAGCAACAGTTTATTTTAGTGTATGGATCTGCAATTCATAGGACAATTGTGTAGGATATTTTGAGGAAGAATAAATGACTTGTTAAAGGTGTTATGGTCTTATCATTGATAAAAATCTGTTTTATTTAAGTTTTATACACTTAAAATTTAAAAAACCTAAACAGGATAGACTTTATCTCTTTTCAAATGACTTATTCAGAGTTGACTTTTCATAGAGCTTTCTTCCCATTCCCAGGTCATTACTTAAATGTATATATACGTTGCTGGTCATGTCATTATTTTCTCTTCCCTGATTCCCTGTCTATCTTATTGTTGTGTTATTTACTTCCTCCCTTTTTATGGCCTTTCACTTGTCACAATTTTTTAAATCTTCTTTTGCCCAATTCTAGTTAGCCTCAGCATGGAAGGTTGCAATAAATTACTACAGAAAAGTCTCACTTTTCAGTGGCTGGCATTTTTCTTAATGCTGATTTAACTCTTCTCAGTGATTAATCAGGAAGTAATTGTTGTTTGGAATAAGTTTATTGGTGTCTGCTCTTTGGTAGCCACTAAGCTGTTTGCAAATAGAAAGGAGGGGTTTTTAGTGACCCCTTTGAAGAAAGGGCAACAGGTGGAATTATTCTCAGGTTTACATGACTTGAAAGGGCAAACATGAAGCTTCAGCAAACACTTTGCATTTTAAAGAACACTTCCATGGGGCTTATGTGTTTGGCAGGTACACTCTAGGTTGAAATGGAACTGCTATTGACTGAAGTTGAAGGGCGTTGTAACTTAATAAACTGCTTTCTGGCGTTTGAATGATTAATATTTGTTGGGAAATAGTAGATATTAATTTTCTGATCTGTCTCATTTGGTTCCAGAGTTTTGCAGCTTTCTGATGCGTGGGCATCAGTAAATCAATTCTTCTTAGTCTTCTACTATTTGTTTCCCTGCCTCATTGAGTTAGTTTTAAAATCTTACTGGATGTGGTCCATTAAGCACTTGTCAGTCAAATACTTTTATTGTGAGATCCCCATTTCAGTTGCTGGACTAAAATATGAGTGGTTAATGTCATTGTGGTAGGACTCTGGTTTATGATTTTAAGACTGTATTTGCCAGGGAGTTATGATCACGTACCAGAAAACTTCTTTATGCAAGTAAAAGGATTAATTTCCTCACTTCAGTCAGTGCTGGCACTGGTACCTCAGTTGGTGCTGGAATTGGTACTATTCCCACAGGGGCTCGAGTATCCTGCTGTTTACAGACTCAGGCAAAACTCCTTTTAACTTTCCTGAGACCAGGATTTCATCCACCTGTTTTGGAATTTCTGTAAGGCTATTGGCTGTGCAAACAAGATGTAGTTATTAGCACCCAGGATTTAAAAGCCATGGGATAAGAATTGTAAGCAATTAATGCACTGAAAAATGGTATAGTTTCTCTTAGTAGAGAAAGAATTTGAGTAAACAATAACAATTTTTCACCATGTTTATCTTAGCTGTTGCATAGATTGAAGAATTGAATATAGTTTTTTTCATGGCTAACTTGTTGGCTTGAGTAACAATTGATCCTTTGAAGGAACACAAATGATTCTGACCTTTTACTTAGATTTGAGGTCACTGTAGGAAGGAAGTTTTATAAGCCACCTACACACTATTTCCGCCTGGACTTGGGAAGAGAATCTCACTAGATTACAGCCATTTCAAACCCATGAACCAGCTTAACTGCAATTTATTGCGTGAAGCAGAAGACAGGAACTGCTTTGTGTGGCATTCTCACATCAAGACTGGTACCCATAAATCAAGATGAATGTCTTTCTGAATGACTTGCTGCAGTTCAGCCACAAGATCTGTGCTTGAGACAGCGACCACTAAGCAAAGTGCTTTGGCCTATGTTATTCAGAAGGTCAAGTCTGAAGATCATGATCCTTCCTCAAAATTCTGTGGATCTTTACTTTGTATATTATTCTGTATAATGAAACAGAAGATTTTTAATTGCTGGCAATTTATTTTCAGCCATGGAGATCATTGTGACATCCCAAAGTTTGGTCCATTTTCTGGAGACAGAAGGAAAAAAAAATCTTTCCACTTTGAAAAGCACAATGCTTTGACCAGTTCTTTATGTTGGCAGGGATCCTGTGCTAGAGTGAGTCCCCTGAAAGGCGACCAAATTGCCCACCACAGGCAACTGTGATGAATAACATTCTCTATCTTTGCAACAAGCATCGCTTACAGTACCCCATACAATCCCAGCATCCTGTGACATGTGGTGCATTTGGTTTTTATTTGATTTTTACAAGCTATTATTGCCATTCAGCAAAATTAATCCTTGAGAGCAAGGGATACTTTGTCAAGTCAAGACTCCAGCTGCCTGTGTACGAGTCTGCTTTGCTCATTCTGGCAGCAATCGCGAGTAACACCTCAGATAAACCACTTCTGTGAGCAAACAGGGAGCTGGGCTGGCAGGTGGTGATCCAAGCTCTGTTACTGGCCTGATGGCTGATTTTAGGCACATAGCTTCATTTATTAGTTGCTTCCTTCCTTTTGTCCTGTTTGCCCACATTGTCCTGTCTTCTATGTATTTGTACTGTCCTTAACAGAAGAGCCCTTCTCTACCTTGCAGGTTTGGAATAGCTCCGAAGACAATCCTCAGGATGTGCTGCCCCAACCAACAGCCTACAGAGCTACGTCTGCCTGTGTGCAGGTGCGCGCTCTGTAGGTTGCCCTTGGCCCCACAGCCTGGAGCTCTTTGCACAGCAAGCTGGTGGGAGGAGGAAGGTGTGAGATGGGGCACCCTCTGCTCATTGCTGCACCAAAGGGCTACGTGCTCCTGCAAAATGGGAAACTAACTCTTTCTGGGCTTCATGGCTGTTGTCTCTGGTGGCAGGCAAGCCAGTGCAGCACTTCCAAAGTCGTCTGCTGCCTTTTCGTAAAATACAGTAGCAGGTAAATCCTTGTGTTTCTTCTGGAAGACAGGAGGCCCAGCTTTGTCAGACCTCTGGCACGCAGAACTCCCTGGAGGTTTATTAGTCTGACATCATCATGTGGGAAACATCTTAAAAGGTTCTGAATCACCAAATCAACCTCTCAGTTTTTAAAAATTAAAATGATATACAGTGCCCTCAGAATACAAGTATATGAATGTTTATCAATCCATTTACTTAAATATATCTTTCTTAATTTAACAAGCTTTGCTCAGCAGGGTAGTGGTAAATGCACACAACTTCACGCTCCCGACAGGCATGTTTAAAAAGAAGGAAGAGAGGGAAGGGAAAAAAAAAAAGAGCAACAGAGCTCCCTAAATGGTAATCCAACTTAATTTTTTAACAAGACTGTTTTGGTTTCAGAGTGATTCCATGACCTACAGCAATGATCAAAGTGCTGCCGTAGTGGTGAGTCTCATATAGCTGGAGTACTACTGCGTGCACTATGGCAGGCTCCGCAGTGTTTAAACAACTGAGTAACCAGGTGCTTCATTTTCCACTGTATCAGCACTGCTGGACTGGCTGGATGCTCAGGTCCTTTAACACCATAGCCCACAGCTTAGTCAGGACCGTGAGAGGTACAGAGAAGGAGTGACAGAATAGAAAGCTAAAGTTTTTAGGTGCCTGGGTTTATCTTTTTGGGCCATCAATTAAATATTTGTAGCTGTCCTGGGCGGTTCGTTATTGTTCAGCTATTTTTTTTTCCTAATGGACTTGGGTTAGTACTCCATAGGAATGATGTCTTGTAATCAGAAGAGCTATTCCATTGCACACTAAAGGGAAGAGCTGGCTCTGTATGCTTTGCGTCTGTTAGATTGAAGCTGGAGGACAGTCTGTGGCATCGCTACCTTAGTCCGTATTGCAAGCAATCCCCCAGTGGTGCATAGGTAATACACTCTGCAACCTTTGCAATCATTCTCAGAGGAGCGTTTCAAGACAGAAAGACTGCAGAATTTTAGAGAAGCTGGTGTGTTTCTCAGAATACATGAAAACTAGTTTGATACTGGCATGGAATTGCTCCGTGCTTAGACCATTTATTAAAGTCTAGACGCAACATAAAAGCACGTAAATTGGTTCCAGTTGTCTCTAGTAAAAACTTCAGCTTGAGCTGGGAATTGATTGGTGAATCTCTTAGCATAATTAAAATTGACTGTTAAAGTTTCTCCCACTTAATTGGTAACACTTTCTTTGGAAGTCAGTGAGTTAAGATTCTTGCTGGATCATTTAAAGGAGTTCCTGTGTATATGATCAGAACTCAAACGTAGTTTTATGGCGAGGTTTACAGTTATGTTCCACCCTGGTGGTCTTTCATCCTGTATCTTTCCTATTTAAGATTTATGCTGTCATTCACCACAGCCTAATTGTGTTTTGATAAAAAAGAAACGATTGCTGACGCATTTCAGACTGAAAGCTGGTGATATTTTGAAGCTTTCGGTAAGCTGATCTGAAAGACTGCACTGCTCAAAGCCCATGTCTCCCTGCAAGTCTTCATTATTAATTCCAGCATTTGTCAGTCGGTTTTGTGTGAATTCTGATCGGCACCTATAACTACTCCCCGAGTGCCCTGCCAGCGGTGTGTTATTCAGTGTGCCTAACAGCTCTCCCGTGCAGACTTTTTCATTCTTTCAGTACAAGGAGAAATGTGTGCACTGTAGGTTTAGATTTTTTTTAGAATTACATAGATCTAAATTTGCACAGGTTGCTACATTTCATGATAAAGCCCTTTAAGTACCAGACAGCAAGGGTTGTAGTGGCTTTTAGCTCCTTAAGGATATCCTTCCACAGTCTTGGTACAGACCCAGTTCTGGAGGTTGGTGTTATTCAGGATGGTACTACCGGACATACTTAGCTCTCTTTAAACATAAGCTGTCTTGTCCTGACTAGCCATGGACTTAATCACAGCATTAACTACTCTCCTGAATCAGGCACCAGAGATACACTTAATTCTCCCCACAGTCGCGGTATTTTTAGTGCATCACAGTCGGTGCTTATCGTTACCAAAACATAAATGTGTCAAGAGATCATATTGCATCCACTGTTAGGTACACTGCAGAAATACTGTCACCAACTAGACTTAAGATGCAGAACTTCTGTAAGAGCAATTAATATCATACAGAAAAGGCAGGAAGACGCTCAGGTTACTTGGCTGGAGGGTGATGCACTTACACAGTCAGAAATTGCTTTGGAGGACGCACTTAGGTACTTGACATTTGGTGGTGCACGCAGAATCTGTCAAGGTGTGATAGAAAGCATTTCTTGAACCTTGTTGGCTTGCCGTCACAACCGTGAAAACTGAGGCCAGTTAAGCTTTTACACACCTCAGTATCCCTGCTAACGCCTGCAATGGATATAAACATGGATCTTAAACGCTTCCTGTGCCACCATGATGGGCTCAGTGGTGTTTGGTGAACAGGAGATCAAGCTTAGTGCTCCATGCAGCTCCTTGAAAGGAAGCACAGTGACACCTGGACTGATGCCAGGGCATCCTGAGGTCAAGCCCTGAAAGTTTAAGAGGTGTTCAAGAATAACATGTGGGTCTGATTCCAAGCTATTGAAATCTCTAGGGATGTTTTGTTAGTATCAGTGGATTGCAGACGGGCGGTGTAGCTCGGTCAGGCCAGGTGAGTCAGTGTCCTTTGTTTCTGCTGATTCTAACAAAAACATTTCAGAGTGATGTAAGGTGTAGTTTAGTGTTAAGTGAGCACTTAAATACTCTTGCAAGTCATTCTGCCATCCTGAACCAAGGGCCTCTGGTAACGGAATTCCAGAGCTGTGCAAATTAGATCAGAAATGATTTTCATTATGAGAAGGTTAAGCTGCCTAAATAGTCCTTGCTAGACCAGCTGCAGACTGCAGCGCTTGTGTTCCGTAACACTTAACGTGCTTTATATCGTACTGTGTTCCTTTTAAAGCCACACAGACAAATCCTAGCCTCAGCTTCAAGCCACCAAACTACAAACAAATGATGACTCAAAAAGATATATAAGTATTACATATTGAGGTGTATGTGCCATTTATACAGACATAGTGATTTTTTGTTACTTAAAAACTTCAAAACCCTTTTCTTTAGGAAGTTACAAAACCATCTTTATACCTCTCGGTTAAAATAAGGGTCAGAAAAGGAACCCAGGTATTACCATGGACAGAATCTAGGCCTGTGATTTCAACAGTCCTGTAAAATTTATCAAGAGAGATTTCTGAAGGAGATTTGTTTCTTCTCTTGCTTGTGCCCTTGTAAGATCATTTCTAGTGGCTGCCTCATGGCTGTCTCTCCTATTCTGCATGTACATTTATACATAAACAGGAGCATAGAACGAGTTGGGTTGGAAGGGACCTTTAAAGATTATCTAGTCCAACACACAGAGACTCGAAGATGTGCTCACACACTTACATATTTACAGCATTGAACTGTTAAATTATACGCAGAATAAAGAATTATTTCAGCTCTGCAGAGGGAGGAACACAAAGGTTGTGTGACAATATAGAGGCTCTGCCATCCTTGACAATGACCCCTTAGTTACTCAGTGTATGAGTGAAATCTTTTTGGCTTTAAAATCTATCCCTAGTATATGAACAGATAAGTTCTCCTTGACTTGGCCTTTTTCTCTGCTTTTGACAGAGGATCAGTGGGAGAAAGTAGTGATGAGCATGCCCAAAGAGATTGCTTTAAGCATATTTGATTTTCTTTTCATGTATGCAGCACGATCCAATTCCTTTTAAGCAGTAAGGTCATTTAAGTGCGCCGTGCCAGAGGTTTGCCATTTTCCCCTCATTCAGTTCCTTAAATCTTATTGTCAGCCATGTTCCCTTTGACTAACAGAGCAGCTGCTTGGGGTCTGCATGTGTGGTTATAATCCCATTAAAAACCCCTGCATTATGTTGCTAATATATTTATAAAGAAACGAGTCACCTGGGATTAACGGTTGATTCTTCTCCCTGGACATACTGTACTGACCCAGAATTATTCCCGATCCCCCGGCTTGTTAGATACAACCAGTTGCATTTGTCGTGGTGCCAAATTGGCCGAAATAGATTAGCAATTAATGCAGAACATGCTTTCCTGTGTTTGTAGAGTACTTGTAATCATCACTGACAATCATATTCTCATCAGCTCTTTCCTGATAGCGCTGAGATGGCAGATATGCTGGGGCTTTGGGAGCTTATGGTCTTTCATGGGAAATATGAAAGGCATTAAAAGAACATCCTGACAGAGCAGGTGAGGAATCTGACAAAAGAATAGAAAAGAGCCCTTAAAAGCCGTTTCGAAAGATGTCAGCCTGTTGGTTTTCTTAGCTGTTTCCAAGCATGGAAAGCTAAGGAAGACAAAGTAACTGTTGGGAGAGGTTTGCAAAATCACTGGCTACATCTGTGCTGTGATTTATAGATGTGACTGCAACCCTAGGGACACTTCCGAGGTCACTTCAGACTGGTCAGAGTGGGGACTGATCATAGCAAAGCAGAGGCCGTGAGGATTCAGCCAGAGCTGCAAAACCCACCTAGGATGGGTGCGTAAGTGCTCAGGCATTTATCCTGTGGTGAGGTTTGTGCTGCTACTGCCTTTATGTAGCTGTCAGTATTTTATTGGGCTATTCCCAGAAGAGCTGCAGTGACTCTCTTTGTGCAACCTGAGTTTATATGCAGGGTCTTTTTCACTTTCAGCATCATCTGAAGGCTCAGCAGCAGTCTGCCTCTCTGTGAGAGGAATCTCTGACCTGCTGCAAAGAACTTTTTTTCTGGGACTGATTATCACCCCAAAACTTCTCTCTCTTTATCCAACATGGCCAGCTTCAGAATAAGGAGGCTTCTTACAGCTCTAGCCATCTGGAAAGACTTTTCTTTATCTCTACATCAGCTCTTTATCTCAGTTGAAATCATATCTGTCTTTCCTTGCTTCTGTTTCTTAAGTTCATTCTGCTCTTGCTCTTTGCTTCTCTCTGTATTTATAGCATTTGTATTGTAAAGCATTTTTGAATCCAGGATTGGGGTATTTTATTTTCTTTTAAGTGATGTCATAGGATGAGCTCAATCTGTATTGACCTATATTCTGAACAGGAGGCAGAATGACCTTCTGCAGAAGGCAGTGGGCTAGCCGTTCGTAGGTGTGGCTGTAACATCCCCCTTCGAGATGGGCCTTAATCTTGGACAGGTCACAGAACTGCTGTTGCTTTGCTCTAGCTACATTAAATGTGTAGTTTTTCTGGTTGTTGGGGCAGATATAGTGATACACGTGTTTTACTAGTGCCTAGCACAATGGCATGGACTCCTGACCTGTTACTGAGTTGTGACTGTCAGCTCCGCTGAAGGCCAGAGGGACCATGGAATAGCTAGCCCTGCTCGGGGAAGCAGAGCAGCTGAGCCTAAGGCATGATCAGCCTGAGGTGGGATCCCTCAGGTGGCTGAGGGCTGAACACTGTTCTCACAAAAGAAACTCCACTGTAAGAACATCTGAGCTATGTCGACCCCAGTACAGGTCTGTCTTATGAAAGTCCATCACTCTTAAATCTGTTTTTGATTCCTCCTAGCCACGCTTTTTCTCCATGCACATTCCTGTATCTTTCTTATAACTGGGCTGTGTCCTTCTGAAATGCAGTGACTGAGCCAGCTGGTCCACAGGAGCTGAACATCACTTAAATACTTCTATTGTATTTTAAGCTCTGGTGTGATATGGAAATCTGTGATGGAAAAGTACAAGTCTGGAAGACTAAGCTAAAATCCTTGTCTACAGTGGGAGCCATGAACTGTGGGGGTACAACGCACGCGGAAGAAGAACAAAGCATTCTGCAAAAAGTAGTCATTCCAAAGTGCAGTCTAGCTGCTTTTAGCCAAAATGTCTAATGTATGGCTTGCCAGTGGCTTCAGTCTCTCTTTTCGTTTCCTCTGAAGGGAAACGATTCCTTGGAACTGCTCTGGTCTCCTTACACTGCTATGTTGGCAGCAAAACCCGCAGAGCCAGCTTCAGGAGCCTCCTGCCAAAGGTGTTAGGAAAGAGCTGTTCATGTCAGCAAGCTGGGGTAACTCCCAGGTCCCCGAGTGCAGCACAACGCGTAGGGCTTCTGTTATCACTAGCTGCCAGAAGGTCCCCAGGAACTCCTGAGTTGGGGACACAGTTCTGAGTAGATTTAAGGCAGTTCTAAATTGCACTGGGAGGTCAAACCACTCTTGCTGGCCACCAGGACTTGAGGTCACAGAAAACTGTGTTTTACCCAAGCCAGACACTCTTCAGTCGCGGGCTGAGTGCAGCTTGGTGGAAGCAGGGGATCCAGCCCAAAGGTCTGTTCAAATGTTTCCATTTCATGTGGCTTGGTATTGTAACATTCTCCCGTGGTTCTAACAAGTTGAGTAAAATTGTGAAGCCAAAGCAGCATTCTTCCTTTAAAGTTTCAAAATTAAGAAAAATGGTTGTGGGGTTGGAAACTTGGGAGAGATGTGCTGTGGTTATCTACTGGTCCAAGAACAAAATTCCTATGGCTTCGTACAAAAGCATGGAGTAGCTGTCTGTTAAAAAATAAAATTTCAAAAATGATTTCAAATCAGGGCACCTTTTTAGTGGCAGCTGGACAATGTTTAGAGCATTTCAGAGGCCGCACATTTCCTTCTTATATGCCTTTCTGCGATTCCAGTAAGTGCAAAAAGTGCAAGTCAGAATTTTTTTGCTGGGGGAACTGGACAGACGAGAGGAGCAGCGTGTGTGTAGCTCCTGTAGCCTGCAGCTGGGCTTTGAAAAGAAACACACCTTTGACATGGGAGGAGTTGATACGCAGCTGTCCAGACTAGAGTGTCAACCACACAGGGCCTTTTGGGCCAAGGCAAATAAGACGATGACCTTTGCAGCCAGAATGTGTTGCAGCATCCTTGGGGGCACCCTAATTGCCTCGAAAGCTCAGAGCTGGGCTAGGTGTGACCTTAGTGGTGGGTCTGGCAGGACATATTCCAGAAGAACAGGAAAGATTCAGTGGCTTCTAGTTGCTTTACCCAGAAGGAAGGGGCCAGACTCTCATCTTTGTGGGATAAAGGAGGTTACATATTAGCTACGCGTGAATAGGGCGATCCATTTATATAGGGGGAATTCAGGCTCTCTATGGGATTGATAAATGACTCTGAGAATGAGTAAAAATAGTTGGAAAAGCTTTTAAGTTTTGTTTAAATTTAACCATCAAAAGTCAAAACATTAGAGGGTGTTTAGAGAAGTGCCTGAAGCTTGGAGACCCTGAGAAGAACCAGAAAGGGAATCAAAGAGCCTGGAAAAAAAAGGAAAAAAAAGAA
>WEIS01100550.1:0-13234 GCA_013389965.1 Todus mexicanus
TTGTAGAAAACCTTATTCACTACATCCTTTTGGCCAGATAAGGTAACAGACTCCACTTCCACTTTCCCAGTGTGTCGTTTCCCTCTGGTCTTGACCAGGAACTCTCAGCAGGCACATCTGTAGTTTCACATTGGATCTCTGTAGAACCGAGGAGATCTTTAACATTATAATGCAAAAGTACGCTGCTCCACAAGGGACCTCAAGCTGGGAGCCGAGGATGGCTACAAGGCAAGCAGGGTCAGTAATCTTTCTGACAAGATCTTTGGTCCCACAGTAGACAAAGAAGAGGAACAAAACAGGTCCTGTGACAGCAACCAGGCTCAGCCAACAGTCCAATAATCACTAGAAAAGTCCATAGTGTCAAGAGAGGTCTAAGGTCAACTTAGGGAATCAAGTCAGCCAGTCAGCAGGTCAGGATCAGCAAAATGCAAGGCTGGGCACAGGCGTACCTGTAACACAGCTCAGGTAAGAACCAAGGGTGAGAGCTTGACATTAAATGCACCTCCCAAACCAAAGGGCAGAGGCCACAGACAAGGCTTCTCACGGCTCCGTGCATCCGTGCCATGTTAACTGTGTTCTATTTTGTTGTAAATGCTTTAAATTAGCTTAAAATTAGGTTAAAATTGAGAAGAAATTCCATCAGGTTTAATTAGGGGAAAATCACCAATGTAACTGAGCGTGGTAGGCCATAGAGACTGATTAAGAAGGAGTAATCAGGGAGGAATGAGCAAATACTATGTCAAATCATTCTCTTTCAAGATGCGTATCCTGAATCTAAGTATAAATACAACTTACTGAGCCACTTTTCCTTACACTTGATATCTTCTGAGCCTTGCTAATAAAATAAGGCATGAATGAAAGAACTTGTGTAGCTCTTAAAGCTGCAAAAGTCAGGACAGCGTGAGAGCTCTTCAGAGCAGAAGTGTCCCCTAGCTCCCATATGCTACGAATCATGCTGCTTTTGAGCCAGCATAAACAACATGAAGAAGCAAACTTCAGATCATGGGATTTAAAATGTTTGGAAATGCAAAACCTTTAACATAAAATTGTACATACTTGACTCACACACTGAATCTCAGGGATGATGGCCATCTAGCCAAGACTCACACCCATGCCAGACCAGATCTCTGCATCAGCAAGCAAGCTTGGCCCTGGGGCGCCAGCTCGCGAGAGCTCGTGATTGTCTCAGAATCACGGCTTTCCTTTCAAAAATATAAAGTAAGCTTTCATGCTTATGGCTACGAAGAAAAGCTTGAAAAATGTAAATATTATCAGTACTGTCATGCATATCTGACAATTGTTTTCACTGGGAATTACTCCAGACTTCTCAGAATGAAATACAAGGAGCAGAGCTCGTGAGGGCAAGCCTGCCAACACCAGCAGAGTGCTCTATGTATGGCTGGAAAAGAGCAGCAAACTCGGATTATCTGTGAGGCAGACAGAGGTTATTCCTAGCTACTTAGTTAACTATTAAGGGGACGTCTGCCACTCTTGCTGCTCCTCTCAAGAGGACAGATGGTAGGTTCTGCTTGTACTTGAGGCTACTGAGCCTCAACTGCTGTTCTTTATGGGGAAGGCCCCTGTTTGAGCTGTGGGTGGGTTCTCATGAGCTGTAGCTGGTAGAGGCCTTCTGTTAGTATCGTTAATCTGGACTGTGGTAGTGAAACCCTGTGAAGTGTGTTTTTAGTATTCCCAACATAATAGCATCAAGGTTCTAACAAAGATAATTATACATGTTTTTTAACTCTCGTGGTCATCTTCAGGATCAGGTACCCAGGAAAAGTCTGCCCCTATGCACTTGAGTTAGCAAGGATCTGTGCAGGTAAATACAAGACAGTACAGAGTAGGTACAGAAAGTGTACAACTACATTCTGCTGGTGCACACGTGTGGCTTTATGGTTTCTGTCTCTTCAGTTCTATGTTGAACAAATCATATTTTCTAGGGTTTTTTTAGTAAACAGTTAAGATATCCCTATGTAATACATGCGTGTGTATGCATATACTGTCATTAAAGGTTTTGGTAATGGAAATGTTCTTTAAATATATGAAATGCAGTTCATAAATGATAAAATACCCCTCTTAGGTTTTTGTGGAAAGTCATATTACACCTTGTTTGTCCCAAAAATATAGGTGGTTTATTATTGCTAAAGGCTTTTATCATATATAAACGCTCAATTGCATTAGCCCACCACACAAAAGGAAAGAACAGTTCCTGCCTCAGGAAGCTGGTTACTTCTGGGAATAATAATTAACCTCCAAATGCCATTTTTCAAGTTGTGCACTGAAGTGTTCAGAAGTGCTGGGATGTCCTAAGAATATGACTTACTTGATTTGTGACTTGTTTATTCTAAGGACTGCTGAGGGGTTAAGACCATTCTTTCACTTACATAAGTCAATTGACTCCACTGATATAAACCCAAATGATGGCCAGACACTGCATCCAAGTGATGTTGGGTTCTTTGACTTGATCAATAGTGGCAATCACTATGTGGTAAATATTCCAGTGCTTACTACTGCACAATTACTTTCCTCTGTAAGATACTTTATATACAAGTAGTCGCTGTTTCTATACTTTCCTCACTTTCCCTTTCATGAGCATTTTAAATGGAAGAGCTGTGTAGCAAAAATACAGAGCTGTTAAAATGACAATGCTCCTGCTGACCTGATTGTCCTGCTTTCATCTAATGACTGGCATTCAAAAGCACATTTGTGTATTTATTACAGATTGCATCTAACTTGCTCTGAGTAAAATAAAGAGGCAGTTTTGATGAGGCAGTATATAGGACTTACCTGCAAAATGTTGAGAATTATTTAAGATTCTAACTTCTCTACTACATGTAGCACGTGTTGTTGAAGAATTCATCAAAGTTTAGGTATTAGATATACCTAAGTATAGCAGATATTTGGGAAAAAAATAAACATTTTATTTTCATAGTTTGAAACAATACGGTAAAAATTCAGAATGGTGCCTAGGAAAAAAAGGGCTAAAAAAAGGAAACCAAAATAATTGGTTTTTTACCTAGCTTATTTCTGAGGGATTATATTCCTCAGTGACACATTTTTTTTCCCATTTAGGACCAGATTATTGTGCTCTTCAGGACCATGGCTGTGAACAGGAATGTGTTAATACAGATGATTCCTATTTCTGTCGATGCCAAGAAGGGTTTAGACTTAATCCAGATAAGAAAACATGCAAAAGTGAGTAATTCTTTGGACGTAATAAAGTTCATCTGTTTTTATTTCTTAAACCTGCTGTGAATAGTTTCCCTTCTGAAGGATAAAAGTATTCTCTATAATTAAGGCTGAAACAAATGTTTCTTTCTAAATTTCAATTTTAACTAAGCCAGTCATGCTGGAAAAATATCGTTTGCTGTTCTGCAGACTAGATTGTATGTTAGACATTTATATATTAGCCATTATATATAGACATTTATATATTATTTATATTTGTATATTAGAGATTTATGGAAACCTGAGGAGTAGTAGAGGAACCAGAGTGACTCAAAACCAATAAGTTCATTACTTATTTGAAACTCTCTGACCTTGTCTTGTAGTGGCACAAACAGCTTTTAAAAAATAAAAATTAAAAAAATCACCTTGTTTTACCCAGTTGGTTTAGTCAAGGACAGATGTTATTTCATTAGTTTGGGAAAGTATTGGACACTTTCTAACATAGCTGTTAAAATCAAATTAAAGTCACACACAGAACAGCTTCAGCAATGTCAGAGTTCTAGACCAATCACTCATACTATTTACTTTAAAACGACTTTCATATAACAACTCTTCCTGAGTGGGGGGTGAAATCAGCAGCTTTTCAATCTAGTGCTCTTAAAGTTTAAGGAGAATATATTCAGCAAAATTAACTGGCCTGATCTGGTGACTCACTTCTTGTGGGGAGAGAATTGTACTGCTGGTATTTTATGAATAAGAAGCTTGCCTGGAGCAACAGAATTATATTTCTAGATGTTCACAAAATTTGTCTGGATTTGGAACTGTATTTTCCTTCAGTCTTAAAGATGCATTCTCACAAAGCATCTTTGTCTACACAGTGCCATTTTTACAGCCATCCACGCTATTCTGTTTTTTATTATCTGTATGGTATTTTAATACCTTCAGGTGCTTATAGATTGGATGTGCCTTGGTGAATACAGGAGCAAAAGAACAGCATTGAGTAGAATATTTATTGCCAATAATGTAATTGTGAATTAAAGACAAATGGTAATTCCCATTTGAGGTATTGTTCCTTAACCTTAAGGGCCTTTGGATTTGGCTGTCAACCTGGTGATATTTCCAGGCTTAAGCTCCTATTACAAATCTTGTTATAACAAGGCTCACTTTAAATAAACTTGTAAAATAAAGCAGAGCTTTTGCATTTATGTCCTCTTTATAAGTCAGGAAAAATGCATCACTGGTGACTACCACCAGGCATTCCTCCTTCACCACAATTTGTGATTTCTGATGACTACAGGAGCAGGTCTGTGGGAGTCAAAGTGAAGTCTTGCATAGCCAGGTATTTGCAATCTGCTCTCAGATCCTCAGCTCACTATCAGCTTTAACAGGTGTCCAAAGCACAGAATCCAGTATCATTTAAGAAAAGTGAGTTTTTCTAAGCTATTTTGCTTCAGAAATGCTCATGGCTGGCTTGAATTCTTCGCTGTTTTTCTCTCCACAGAAGTAAACTTGTGTGCTTTAGGTCAGCATGACTGTGAACAGGAATGTGTTAACGTGGAAGAGTCATTTGTGTGCAAATGTCATCCTGGATACGCCCAAGGACATGATGGCAATACGTGCAGAAATGAGTGTGTCTCATGAACTGCAGCCACTAGTTACTGCAGTGGGACGAGGTGTGGACAGAATGAGAAAATGCTCCTGCGTCCCTTTTGAGATCTTTCTGAGCTATGCAAACCAATGTTACTGTAAAGTCCATCACAAACCAGGCCTAGTGAAGTAATGCCACAGTGAGATCCCTGATCCAATAGAGAACTAAAGCAGCATCTTCTCCAATCCAAATAACTGGGAAATGTGTTCAGCCAAGATGTCTAACACAAAAGGCAGTGCTTACTGTTGAACATCTGTGTCATTGCTGTGGGCTATGTGAACTGCAGCACGCCTGATACTGGTGTGTGCTGGTATGTGGAGATATGTAGAGACTTCCCCCTTCTATATGTTTACACTTTCAGTGATCTGTTCGATAAAATGTCCTCTTTTAATACAAATGTTACTAAATGAAGGATCAGTGTTGCACTAGAAAAACCCAACAACACTGCGCACTTGACATCATCCAGTTTTTAGAACGTACTTTTATTAGAGAGAACCATTTTGCACATCATCTAAAATATTGGCGGCATTTGTCCTGGGTGTACTTGCAACATATTTTTCCAAAGGAACACTCAGTCACTGAAATTAAAAAAGTTGATAGGCCAGGGAGTAATTATTTTTAAATAAACTGTTTCTGATAAAACCATATTTAAGGAAACTTGGATGTGTTGCAGGAGCTCAGAACTTTTTAGCAATTACGGTTTTAGGCTATCGCAAGTTGAGTATCTAAAAATTAATAAATCCTAAGATGCTCATAGTTTTTAAAATGCTGACCCTTTGCCTGTCTCTTCCCCTCCTGAATTACTTTTTACACATGTAATCATTACCAAATTTACAGTTAATTTCTAAAGCCTGGTAATTAGCATCTTTGTGATTTCTCCACTCTTTGAAAGAGTATGTTAAAAGATGCTGCATGAGAAGTCAAAGTATTTAAATGCTAAAATTCAGATTAATGTGGATGTTTGTATTGTGAAAGATGGTGCCAAGCAGATGCAATTTCTCACAGAGAACACTGGGGGGGTTATTTTCTTTTCCACATTTTTTTGTGTGCTGAGAAGTTATACAAGTCTCTTCATGATGATGCATACTCTCAGAAAAAGGGGTATGTTCCAGCTGGAACTTGATTTAGCTAGTAAAAACTGACACCTCAGCTTCACTTGTTCAAGCCAACAGCTTCACTTGTTCAAGCCAACATTCTCTGTATCTATGTATAATGGTAAATCTGGACCAATTACAGCAAAATCGTTGCTTAGTTAAACTAATAAACAGCAATATTTAGAACTAAGTGATTTTACATTAAGTACAGAAAAAAATTTTATGGAAACAAATAGCTGCAGATGTGCCTGTCCACATCTGTAAATGATTTGCAAATAGAGACATATGAGACTGGTTGTGTCTGAGGGAACTCCACTACTTTTGATCAAGTTAGGCTAAAGTGATTTGGGCCTTTATAACTAAAAATAACCATTAGCAAGTCCACAATAAAATATTATGAGGAAATGCACTACAGGGCTTTTTTTCCTAAAATGTGCTTTTTCTATACATACAGAGCCAGCAGATTACATAGTATATCTGCAAGTGCACGTATCTCATTCTACTGTTTTGCTGACCATTCTATGAGACAATATAATTTTTAAACCAAATTCACACCTCTCTCTCCCTTCCCTCACCCTTCATCTTTCACACAAGCAGTTGGACACAAAATTAAAAAAAAGAATTCAATTTTATCATACTTGGAACAGGAATAGAAAAATCAAAGAAAAGGAACAGATTGAAACACTCCCATACTCATAATTTGTAGCTGTCTACCAATGGGCTTTAAGTGCTTGAACCTCTTGGCAGGTTAAAGTTGTAAATTGCTGATTTCTCATCCTTTTGAATGAATTTACTGTTTATGAACTATTCTGAAAGCCATAATTTCTATTTCAAGCTTTACAAATATTAATACTTCATCTCTGATAAAATTTTATGGTTAATGAAAGAAAGCAAGCGTTCTGTGGGTTAGACGAGGCTTTAAGGTTCTCCTTTCACTCCATATTAGTTTCTTGTTGTGATTTTTGGCAAGGGAGATCTGCACTTCATGGAGTTTGTTATGCGCCAAATGGGGTTGTTGCATTCATTTCACTTCAGTGTTGTTAATTAACTCAGGTTACTCAAATAGGTGGAGACGTTACATACATAAAAAGTTGTACTGATCTTTCTCCCTTATTCTGCAAAGGCATCGTTTACTAACTACAGTGTCATAGTGTATGTATCTAAGGCTCGAATGTGACTTCTTCAATTATTAACACAAATCAATAGGAGTGGACCACTGTGCTGAAAGCAACCATGGCTGTGAGCAACTGTGCCTAAATACTGATGGCTCCTATGTCTGTCAGTGCTTTGAAGGATTTGTCATCAATGAGGACCTAAAAACCTGCACACGTAAGTCTTGTGACAACCTCCCTTGATCTCAGCTCACCTGGGAAAAGTTTCTGGTTTCATACAGGATAGAAGACACACTAATTTATTCTTACAGTCTGCATTTTGATAATACTTTGGTAATGATCTGAAAACAGAAACAGAAGAAGGACTTAGGGAGGGATGCAGGATAACTGTAAACCCTCACATACTCAGCCAAGTTTTGGAAGAGCTGTTCATCTCCAGCTGTTGAGGACAGTTTTTCAGTCACATGACAAATGTGTCTGTCTGACAGGTCAGTGTCCCCGAACCAAACTACATCAGCTTACCTGGGGCAGGAGGAGAAGTGAGAGTCCCACAATGAGCTTCACATTTTGAATGGGAACCCTTAATAAGTGAACAAAAGTTGTCCTGTCCTGACAAGTCACCACCCTTCATAAATCTAATCATCATTGAGAGTCATTGCAGTTTTGCAAACAGCTGAATTGCCTCCTTCACTGGAAAAATAGTGTATAGAAAGGGCCAGGAAAAGAGTGAATGCGTTTTATCTGTTGATTTTTCCTGGACCTCTTTGATGAGAGGATTGTGGCCACTTTTTCTACAGATTTTGGAGGTACATTATTTTTCAACCTTGAGTGTTGGAACAGCTCGAGAGTTTGCTCATTTTCTTGCACTCAGGCAACGCAGTTTTAACAGAAGTCAAGCTACAAGCTCTAAGTGACAAAAAGGATCTAGAGAGAAGTGAGGCAAATGAGGAAAGGTGATTTGTCTTTAAACTAGTCTTTGCCTCCATTTACTGCAGGCCATACTTGGACCTATCAGCAGCACCGAAACACTGCTGTGGCTTCTGGAACCCCTTTGTGCAATGAAACGAGCCCTTTTGAACAGCTTCTCTTCTCTCCAGCATAACCCTCTCCTCAGATATATTTAGGAAAGAGATTTATCCTATTCCTGAGCTCCAGATGAGTTGTTGAAACCTCACTGACATTTTTAGACTATCATGAAAAGAGTTTTGGCACTTTGGGATTTCCTGAATGAGCAGTTGAATAGAAGAAATTAGCATTTTAACATACACCACTCCTAATGCAAAAACATCTGGGAGTTACAATTCTGGTGTCGTATACACAGGCATAATTATCTTAAGGCAGCTGTGATACCTGAATAGTAAGCAGATTTCTACCCTAACAACTAATTATAAAAACATGAGTGACGCTGTGTGTGCAGCCAGCAGACAGTAGCGAGCGCAGCCTGCAGGATCCCATGCGTCCGATGTCTTTGTATTACAGAGAAGCCACACTTAGGAAGATTGAGATTGAAAATGGACCATATTTGACAGCACTTGTCATTTGCAGTTCTTTGCAAAAGCATGAATAGTCTAAGCCAAAGCCCACTGAGGTCCCCGAGAGGTTTTCCGCTTGCTGCTGGGGCAGCTGGGGCAGGCACACAAGAGAGTTTTTGGGGATGCCACCTTCACATCGGGCCATGGAGAGACTGTATTTAAAGAAGAATGTTTACAATGTAGCTTTTATGTCTTCATCACTGTCTTATATAAAATCATTAACAGAGTGTTTGGTTTGTTGTTTTTTTAAAATTCAATTTGTAAGTACTGAGACATGGACTCTGTTGATCTATACGTTAAGCACAGGAAAGTACATTTTCTCAACTCTGCTTAAAGCAACCAATGCAAAGTACACTACAAGGTCCTTTCACATTTTATCAAAGCTATATATATATTATCAGATAAGGAACTGGATTAATGTTTAAGCCATTCAGTGTGTGTGTATTTACTTGCTTGTGTGCAATGCAAATACTAGAGATGAAAAATAATTCGTTCATTATTTGTTACATTTTTTTAATAACTTCAATTGCCCCTACAGGAGTTGACTATTGTGCTCTAAGTGATCATGGCTGTGAACATTTGTGTGTAAATGGTGACAGATCTTACAGTTGTCAGTGTTTTGAAGGATACAGGCTTCGTAACGATGGGAAAACGTGTAAACGTAAGTTATTACTCAGCAACTCAGAGTTAGATTTTTATTATACACATAAAAAAATCTGTAATGTAGGATTTGATTGCCTAAATGTTGCTGTCCATTATCATTTTAAATGCTCAAGGATTCAAAAAGGTCATAGTTTCTCCCTTGGAGCCATATTTGACAGCAGGATGTCAATATCTTGGATAAAGCATCTGAAGTGGTACTGGATGAATACTTTCAGGCACCTGAATCACACCCTACGTGTCTGTGCCATTTAAAAAGTAGCCCTGAAACTGGGCAGTTGTACATTCAGAACTATTTTACTCTGATTTACATCCTGATATAGTACAACTGTTATTTTCTTCTCAAATCAAGGTGAAAATATATCATGTTTCTAAACTCTTACATATCAGGAAGCTTGCAGTATTATTAATGGAAAGTTCATTTTGTTCAGTGTGGGATAAGGATGATTGCATTACATATTTGACTGCATTATACGGTTGCAACATATGGCAGGTATTAAGAAAAAATTAACTGTAAATTTTTCTCCATCGAATAAGAATCATGAATAAGTCTCTGGAAAATACACAGACATTAAGTATTTTGTAACTCTAATCCAAAGAATAACCACAGATCTCATCAACATCTGCTGTTAAAAAAGCATTTACAGGGGGAAAAAAAAAAGTAATCCAGATATTACCATGAGAAAGCAAAAGCTCCTTATTCTCAGTTTGTGTATCACAACACCGCCCTACTTTGTTTCCCATGAAAACAGATGCCAAGTCGCTTGTCTCAAAAAGTACTGACACTCTAAAACAAGTGAAGTGTTCTGTCCATGCAGACATCCAGAGGGATCTAGACAGATTGGAGCATTGATCTATGATTAATGGGATGAAATGAAACAAGTCAACGGATCTGTTAATTAATAGATTTTATTTTATTTTGAATTATGAATTGTATCTAAATTCTGTATCAGAAAACCCCACTAAACATCTGCTTGCCCAGTTGTAGCTCACAAATTCCAGAATTTCACAGCAGGGTCATATAGTTTGTCTTATGTGCTACCCTTAAATACTACATAGACCAAATTTTTGTAATCCTAATTTATAGGAAAATGAAAAACACCTTCTGAACTTAAGCACAGATTAAAAAAAACATTTCCGGTCTGAGCAGGTTCATTACTGAAGATAAAAGGATGATGATGAAAAGATCTGTTTCTCACCAGAAAATTTACTTGAAATGTGGATGTGGGATTTAGATACCTTTGGAAATCCCTGTGGATCACTAATCTGCATGCTAGGGCCACGTGAAATTCTACAAACTCTAGAACTGGAACAGTGCACTTTTCCTTGATAGTAAGATTGTAAAATTAGCAGAACAAAGGTGCACCTTTTTGTTACAACAGAAAAAGACAGCAGGTGCTATAAATGATTTGAGGATTGACTCCAGTACACTCGCAAGGACAAGAGCGCTCAGTAGCTGGGAACTGTAAGACTTTGAACATCTCACTCTTAACTAATGCTATTTTTTTATTATTATTAAATTATCCCCAGGGAAAAATGTCTGCAAATCAGTCAACCATGGCTGTGAGCATATTTGTGTTAGTGCTGAAAATTCCTACATCTGCAAGTGTCGTGAGGGATTCGTATTGAGAGAAGATGGCAAGACGTGCAGAAGTGAGTGACGGTTATCTAGTGAACATTTTTGTGTGTGCATCAGGCAAGGAAACAAAGGGGGTTTCCCATTTCTTATGGGAAAAAAACCCCAAACCAAACAAAAAAACCCCCCAAACCCAAAAACCCTCAAACTTCCTTTTTCTATCTACATTTTTTTAACATGTTCTCATTCAAAACCTGTATTTATATCAATCGTTCCCAGGACAGGACATCTGCAAATCAATCAGCCATGGCTGTGAGCATATTTGTGTTAATGAAGATGACTCGTATGTTTGCAAATGTCATGAGGGTTTTCTGCTGAGAGACGATGGGAAAACATGCAGAAGTAAGTACTCTGAGAACTACTCATAGACTTTCATCTGGAGTATGGAGATTTGTGAAAGTGTTCTAACAAATATAACAGTTTACTGTTATAGGAGTAGCATTGTTGTACCTGCCAGAAGCTTGTAAGAGACTCTGTGGACAGTAATAGTGTATTTTAATAGCCAAACTAATATGACTGGAGACAAAAAAAAAAAAAAAGACAATTTTTCAGGTACCAAGACTTAGAAGTCTTTTTTGCCCATTTATTCCAGTGATATCAGTAGACCTAATAAAAGCAATTACTTCTCCCTGCATGATACATTCACTGTAGATGTGCTTTAACCAAGTCCATCAACTATTCTCAGATAAAGACATTTGCAGTTCAGTTGACCATGGCTGTGAACACATTTGTGTTAATGCTGACGAGTCATACATCTGCCAGTGTTACGAGGGATTTGCATTAAGGGAAGATGGAAAAACATGTAGAAGTAAGTATGCTTATCTTTAATAGAAGATTTTGTTTGTAATCTGTGCATTCTTAGACTGTTTTAAATACCGGCAACCTTACATTTTTTTCCAGATAAAGATGTTTGCAATTCTATTGACCATGGCTGTGAGCATGTTTGTGTGAATACTGATAGTTCATACGTTTGCCAGTGCTATGAGGGTTTTGTATTGAGGGAAGATAAGAAAATGTGTAAAAGTAAGTTGTTTTATGTTACTGTATTTTTTATATTCAGAGGTTGACTGAAGAAACATATTGCGTTAGATGTAGGTCTTCTTATAGAGGATTTTGCTAGACAAAAAGGAGGATACATTATTTATTTACTAAGAGCTTATTACTTTTAGTCTTTCAAGTTTTGGAAATGTTCTCATTCATCGAACTGTAGTAAATAAAATCTAAATTATTCCTAGATAAGGACATCTGCAAATCAGTCATTCATGGCTGTGAACATCTTTGTGTTAATAATGATGATTCATACACTTGCCAATGCCATGATGGATTTGTACTAAGGCAAGACGGGAAAACATGTCGAAGTAAGTAGCTTATGAATAAAAGAAGAAATTTCATTTTCCATTTATTAGAAGATTATTAACTGATTCATAGTGGTCAGAACAGAATGCTGCTCACTACAGATCATAAGATTTGTATGAATTAATTATTATTTGAACTAAAGATACATTTCAGAAAATCAGCCCATTTTAACATTTGAATGTAGCTTTAAAAATGAGAACTTCATTTCTTGATTGATTATGTTGAGTTTTAATCTTGAGCATAGGATGCTGCTGTATTTTACTTTGATGGGTAGAAATTCTAATTGCCACTGTGTTGTTCTGTGCATATTCGTGCGGATCATGACTTAACCTGTTCCTTGACTTATCCTGTTCCTTAGCATGTTCTTTTGCAAATGGTAAGCAGATGAAACTCCTTCCAGGCTCTTTGCATGTTTTCTAATCTTCTCATAAGTCTCTTTTTGCTCCTCTAAACCCCCTACTATTTATCAATCTCCTTGTGGGGACACCACAATGGTACAGAGTCATCTAATAAAAGACACAGCATGGTCAAGGGTAGAGGAGCTATAACCCACCTAATTCTTATTGGAATCTTCTGATCTTTTTTTTATCTTTTATCTTTATCTTTTTTATGACCAAAGATAGCATTAGTCTGTGACCAAAATATTCTTGTAGCACTTGTGTTCAGTTAGTTATTTACCATCATTGTAAGCTGTTTAAGAGTCAGTCACACAGACGTCACACATGCTTTAAGTACAGCCTTCATTCTTTTGTTTCTAAGTATACAAGCTTAGTTCTGGCTATTTAAAAATGCATATGCTGTTACCCAGCTTGCAGAAGGATTTTATGTCTCCTTATATCTGCAGCTGCTTTTCTTTTATTTGCCATTCTCTCAAAACTGGAGTAATGCACAAACTTTGACAGTGATTATTTTGTATTTTCTTTACGGTTACTCACAAAAATGTTAAGTAGCAGAGGAGCAAGCAGGGCAGATTCTTAGAAAGAAAGCCACTTGATATTTCCTCATTTACAATTTATTCTGAAGAC
>WEIS01100552.1:0-27000 GCA_013389965.1 Todus mexicanus
GCTGCCACCACCACCACCTCCCACAAAGAGAGCAAGTGAGAAAGAGAAGAGGAAAGGTTGAAGAAACAGGCTGACCTACTTAGGTACTGCGAAGGACGAGCATGCGGGCTCTGAGTGCTGGGATGCCTGTGTGCGTTTGTTCTGGGCACCTACTGTTACCCTGGCATCCTTCCAAACAAATGGTTTTACACCCAATTCTAAAACAGCTCCTTCCTCCTCCTCTTCAAAATATGCCCTCCCCACTGTGCACACTCTCCCTATGATCCTTACCGCCTTGGTTTTAAAACGGCCGCTTCCCTGAGCAGGCAGCCAGCCCCTGTTTTCTCACCCACCTGTTAATACCTGGCCTCCTGTTTGTCACATGGCAGCTCTGGGCTCTCGACCAGCATCCCCCCTCTGCTCCTGTGCCGCAGCCACTGCTTCCGGCACGGGCCACCTGTCCCTCCTGTCTTAGCTGAGAAAGGACAGGACCTAACTGCAGGGTAGGTGGCTGTCAGCGAGTGGACCTGGCTTGTAAGGAGTGGCTTCCAGAAGCACGAAGGAGAGAGGAGGCAGGTCTCCTTGCTCTTGGGAGCCCTGACTCAGACCCCTTCTCATGTGTCGCATGCTGCCCCCTCACCTCCACTGGCTCTGAGCCCCTGAGTGGCATCACTCAAACCCTGTGAGTTAGCCAGCCTGAAAATTATACCCACTGGGATCTGGCTCGTTTGCAAAGCCTAATATCAGTGATTGCAAGGTGGGATCAACATGCTCAGGCGACATGAAGATTGCATTATAAACCCTTTTGGATTTAGATGGCAAATGATCCTTTTGCTCTTCAGATGGTATTTCTGGCAATTCAGGGCAATTACAATTGCTCATCAGAACAACCAAAAGTGCTTCCCTGGCAGCACGGCATATCTTACTGAGAGACTGGAAGAACCTTCTTTGGTTTCTATATAAAACCCACTGATGACTCATACAGGACTCAGCAATTGTCCTAGTTAGAGATAAATGGGAAGACACACTGCAGATCTGGAGAGTGAAGCTTGAGTCACAGAGACGGAACTGGGATCAGAAGGCAAGCTTCCCTGAAGTTTGGGGTCTTAGGGAGACAAAAAGGGGTTTGTTTGCATTTTTCATGCAAGCATCACATTTGGCATTTCTTCTTTCTCTTTTCCTCCCTACTTTCTCACTGGATGTGTTCTAGAATATGAGTGGCCTCATAGTTCCTTTTGTCTACTCCCCCTATCACCTTTTGTCTTGCTTCACACCAGTAATGTCTCAGAGGCAATTAAAAGAGGTTCCACTGAGTTCTGCATCAGCCTTGGTCCCTTACCAAAGACTACATAATAACATTACACACGCACACAGTGGAAAATCACTACTAAAGGTGACAAAACCAAGTGCTGAGAGGCTAGAAAATGCCAGTGCTAAGCTGTCTGGTGGAGCTTCAGTTTGCCCCCTCAGTGCATCTACATGTTGCAGCAGCCTTTAGTTACATGAGCATAATCCTGCGCTGTTTGTCCCACAGAACCCCTGCCTCACCCAACTCATGGAGCAGGTGGTGCTCGCTTAATGAGCAGCTATTTATATTGGGTTTGCGCTCAGCACAAGACCCTGTGCCTTGTTCACTGAACACCGTTCAGACCCTCATGTGGACATGGAGTGATTCACTTTTCTGCAGACTCTTCTGATGTACTTATCACTGTTGTACCAATGAGCTTCATTTTCACAACACCTTTCAGAGATGAGGAGGTGGAATTATTCCTGTTTACAGCTGATGGATTACAAAGGGAGATGAGAAGAGTCCAGTTCTAAAAGATGACTCCTGCAGGGCACTTGGGCTTTCTGTGCTCCACGCACGGGCTCCCACCTGCATGCAAAAGACCGTAGTAGGTAATCTTAGTATCCACTGTGGAAAATTTGCTTTCAGTGATTTGCCTTATATCATGGAGAATCTTTTGGAGCCTTCTGGGATTTTGTATATAAATATTTGCCAGAAATAATGGTGGGAAAGATATTGTTCCAGCAAAACTTTTACAGCTCTTGCATGCTAGTTATCCAAAACAGCTAATTTTAAAATACTCATCACTCTAGGCATCATTTAATATACCCTTAAGTTATTTGTAGATTGGAGTTTCATATCTTCATTTGATACTTGTACATTGTCCCATTTCTTTCCAAGTAGAATGAAAATATGCATTGAGTATTTCCACATTGTTAACTACGTTATTATCCTTCTTCACCCCACAATAATAGGCTCATGCCAATTTCTTTTGCCTCTGCTATATTGAATAAATCATTCTTGACCTTCTCAGTCTGTTTCCCTTGCTCTTTGAACATGCTTTGTTTTTGTTAAGATTTGGTAAGTTATAATGCTTGGTCCTTCTTGCCCTTGTATTTGCATTTTTTCCCCTAAGAGATGGTCCCTCTTTGCCTCACAAACAGAATGAGTTGTCAGGCAAATCTGCTCTTTTTCTTAATTGTGAAAACTCAGCCTCTTGGCCATATAACAACCTGAGCATTCTTATACACCCTTCTTTGCGTCTTTGCAAATTTTTACTCCCAGTTTTCCTCACGTTTCTTATCACCCTGAGGTATTAGCCCTTCTCAAGTATCAAATATATGTACTACTAGGAGTACTGTCTCTGGAGTAGTGAGTGCAGTCAGGTCATGAACAATGTCCCTAAGCAGCCACCAACTTCCAGTCCATTTATCTTCACACACCATAAGGAAGTTCAAACTGGAATTCCCTCATGCTGCCTGCCATGACTCATGTCAAAGAAGTCTCATCTACCATGCTCTTGTGTGAACACATTTTTCCAAATTGGAAATCCATTGGGATCCACCATAACAGTTCTTTCCAGATGCTGTAGGAAAGTCACTAAAAAATGTGCTCTGTTGGTCATGGTTGATCTACCCATTCCACTTCACACTTTGGCCTGTTTTATCTCCTGCCCTCTAAATGACCTGTGCTCCAGCCTGTCTGCTCCCTATTCTTGCCCTCTTGCTTCTCTTACCATCTTGCTTCTCTTGCCTTCTGGATGTCAAACTTATTTAACCTGGCCTCCTTATCTCACTAGATCCAGTCTCTCACTGACAGGTTCCTCTCTGATTTGTAGTCTAAACCTTTTTTCTCATAGTGGCCAACAGGCCTAGTTAAACTTTCCTGAGCTTTCTGATCAGTTCTGGTGTTCCTCTCCATCTCCATTTCAAGCACTTCTACTTCTTGACCCAGGCCATCCTCAATAACTAATTCCTGACCGCATTTGTCTTCCTTCCCCAATTCTGTTCTCCACCACCCTTAGTCTGATCTTCCCCTGTGGTGCAGCCTCTCTCCTTCTCCAGATGATCCACAGATGATCCTGTTGTCTATTCACAACTCCTGTCCTGTGATTGCTCACTTCAATACTCTACCACTTCCCACTCCTAGCTCCCATTCCCAGCTTACTTGTCCAGCTAATCCCAATCCTAGTTGATCTTGCTCTCCTAGCTATGGTGTCAACAGACTCCAACCTTTCCATCCTTTTTCCCATCCTAATTCCAGTTGCCGTCTCCTCTGCATTTAAACAACTACTGTCAGCATTGTCATTGAGGTAGTAAGTTGACTGAGCAGAAAGTATTCAAGGTTTTGTGACCTGCAGTTGCAATTCCCTGGCCATTTGCATCCGAGACCTCAACAGAGCCTCTGCCCACTCCTCTGGAAGTCAGTTGAGTGGTAACCTGTTGAATACCCACCTACAGAAGTTTGGACATATTTGCAGGTCCACCAGCATAAGCATAACCTGAGGGTATCGTATGGATATAGTCCTGTGCATTACAGATATGGGCCCTTCTTCTCATCGTTGGCTCTAACTCAGCCTAGAGCAGCTATTACAGGGAAAGGCTGGATTCTCTCTGGTAATGCTGGCCTCAGGCATGCTCTGTTATCTCATGGAGAAGGTACATGTTCAATCTCTATTGTCTCTTGGAGATAATGACAAGATGGAGCATGCTCCATGACATTGGCATTTGTAGGGGCTTATCTGTTAACATCTAACTGAGCAGCTATGAAGTGAGAATTTTTGTTTTCCCTAAAAGTATGCGTTGGTCAAATTAGGTGGATTTTCAGAAAGGTGGTACAAGGCATATCCCTGAAGTGGAGACCAATCTCCTGCCAGATTATGAGCCCTGCTTCAAAGCTTGGGAACGCTACAATGGTTCCAAGAAAGAGTTGCCAGAACATTTAAATTTGGGCAAACCAACATATATTTCCCCAACTACATTCTTGGAAAGACCAACGCTGATGGATCAGAACTTAAAAAAAAATAATAAATAAAATAAAAAAATCAATCAGCCTGAACAGTATGGTAAATTTAACTTCAAGTCGACAGCAGCCCTAAATCACTTCTAATCATTATTATCCCCCCTTTAATATTTGGCATGCTCTTGTCTTTCTCTGTTGTTTACAAGTTAAAGTGAATTTTCATGCATCCTAAAAGATCTTGTAAGGCCAATACTTCACATTAAAATATGCAATTGAAAGAGGAATCGTGCTCTTACTTTTAAAAACCGAAATCAAAATTGCAAAACAAAAAATAAGACTGGGAATTTGCTGGTTTCCATTCCACGAGTACAACTCACAAATGTGAAATTTCTTAGCTGTACAATCAATAAGTGAGGTGTAGCAAATCACTAAGTATTTTTCATCTCATTCTGAGTAAACATACAAACAGTAACTTATTTTCATGGAGATGCACAGGAGTGTCTCCTTGACTCCAAAATAAATTGCCACATCCAAGCCAGCTAAAAATGGAGAATTTTGAAAATGAAAAAGTTTAAGGGGAACCAATTTTGTGCAGACACCTGATGGACCATTGTCACTCAGTAGTCACTAACTGAAAGCATTCAGCTCTTAAAATAAGTGTCACCAATGACAGCACTACACCTGTGTCACCGTCTCTTTCCTCTCATGATACATGGTATTATTGCCTTGCCACATACGTTGTGTTGCCTGAACTTCTTTTACTTGAAAGTTGCTTTTCCTGTACAGACAATTGAATTTTAATTTCTGATTTATTAACCACTATTTTGTGCTCCTGCCTTGGTCACTTTTCTTCCTCAGCACAAAGTGTGGATTCAGATATCTTTTTGAGAGTTGTCTCCTCTGGCTTCCTCAGGGCAGCAGAACCACTTATTTTCCTTCCTGAGATGGCCAAGCTCTGTCAAAATCCTAATAAATGGTTTTAGAATCAACACGAAATAATGTAGAAATCATCTGTGGAAAATTACAAAGGGTGGAAACGATGTCATCATATACTAGCAATGCTCAAAAAATTAAAATAAAATAGCTCCACGGGGCTTTTCCAATGTTTGTGGAGTGGCACACCTCCAAAGCACACTCAGTAAGTACAGGGTGCTTTTGGAAAGCCTATTTGTATGCACCCAGGCATGCAAACACATACATGCACATGGACTGCAGGCACAGAGCTAATTTGCTGGCTTGGAAGAAGTGTTGGAGGGCACTAGTCAATGACCTGCTGCCTGCTGCAAGGCTGAATAGCAGTTCTCAGGTTTTCCATTCTGGCAGTGGATTGCAGCTGGGAAGACCAGTCCTGCCCTACCCTCTGCTTCCCTGCCACTCTCTTGCAAGGCAGGTAAGACGAGGATGGCTAGGACTGGCATTTTCCATTCAAGATACTGTACAGGAAGGTCCTAGCAAAGCACTGGGGGTTGTGCTGGCCTACAGCAGGGTAGAGTGGTGACTGGAATGGCCTCATGCCCTAGGCAAAAATTGGTTGAGGAGAGCATTAATAAATGAATAATACTCACAGAAATTCAGGAAACTGTGCATCATACCTACCAGAGCCATCCCAACATCTCCAAGTGCAGTGCTTGCTGGTGACAATCTGCATACACAGGGCCATCCTCAGGATGACCAAAGGACTAGAAGACCTGCCATACAAACAAAGGGTGAGAGAACTGGGGGTTTTGAGCTTAGGGCTTAGGGTGACCTTGTTGCCATGTACCAGTACATAAAGGGTGGCTACTTAGAGGATGGAAACTCCCTTCTCACAAGGAGTCACATTGAAAAGATAAGGGGGAATGGATACAAGGTGCTCCAGGGGAGATTCGAATTAGACCCCAGAGGAAAGGTTTTCACAGTGAGAGCTATTAGACAGTGGAATAGTCTTCCAAGGGAAGTGGTGGATTCCTCAACTTTAGACAGTTTAAAGGTTCAGCTTGACACGGTGCTGGGCCAACTCATTTAAACGATTTCTTTTCCTTAAAGGGTTGGACTAGATGATCCCTGAGGTCCCTTCCAGCCTGTGATACTGTGATACATAAACCTGATGTGACCCACTCATATCTCGTTATGTTTGTATTAGACTTTCACTGAGACAAGTTGCAGTTGTAACCAGCTTAGCTACCCATTTTTCTCCCAGGCCCCTTAGCACAAGTAATGAGCATACTGAGGCTCTGAAATGGGTCAATAGAAGAAAACAACATTTCCTGAGATTTATATGGTACATCAATATTTGGTATTTGATTTATGCCATATTGGTTCTAGTTGTCAATCACCTTGTTAAAACCCAGAAACTGAGAGAATGTCATGGATGGGAGAACAGAGAGAGAAGACTTCCCTCTGATGCCGGAAATAAGGAAGAGTCAGAGGTCTACATGTTGGGGGAAGAGGGACCTGCTCTGTTGTGTCTTTGGTTGCCGTGGAAGCTGCTACTCTGCTTTTGGTTCAGAGCCCAAGGGATCAGAAAGGATCTTCTCCTTTTAATAGGCAGATAGAGCTGGACAAAAGCCCTCCACATAAAATATGGTGGATTGGGATTTGTGCTTCTTTTCCCTCCCATCCCCAATTTAGAGACAACATAGCTGCGAGGATGTTGATGTGCCTGTGAAGGCAGGGGTGAGCTCAGTTGTTCACCATTTGCCAAGTGGGTGAGTGCTCGTGTGTGCACGAAGCTGAGTCAGGACGAGGGCATCTTTTGCCATGACCTGGACAAGCGGAGCAGAGGGTCCAGCAAGATTGCAGCCCAAGAAAGTTTCTGGTGGTTTCACAGTCAGTAGCCACCATACCAGTCATCTCTGCATGTTTTAAAAATGACAGGCAGCTTGGGCATCTGCTTACATCAAGATTCTGTAAATACAAGGATAAATTGGTGGCCCAAAACAGTGAGAAAGCTTTGCATAGGTTCTGTTTTGAATGCTATTTATTACACAGCATGATATACACAGAACTCTTATTCATGTCAGTGGGAGTTTTATGCAAACATGGAAAGCAGAATGTGGCTCAAAACTGTAACTTGATTTGCTGTAGACAGACCTTTCTGCACACAAGGCTGAGAAGGCAAGTCCTCTTCACACACAAAAAAGGTGCAAACCCATTACTTAAACCCAGTGTAATAAGGAGGCTGTGGTAAAGTGCGGAAAGGTCCTGGTGGCTGGTGTTATTTTACACCAATTCAGATATTGCCAACAGGAACACAGAGAAAGAGAGAAGGGAGCAATACTCAAAAATATGCACAGCTAAAATATTTCCTTACAGAATTTGGTTATATTCAGATTTGCAGATGATTGTTTTTAAGGCATAAGTGTATTTCTAGTGGTGGGATTTAATAATGGGGAGATGGTAAATTCTCAGTAGATAGTGATGTGCTTAGATTGCTGGTAAAAAAGCAATTTCTATTCCCCTGACATCATCTAGTCTGAAATGACTGACCTGAATAATCATAGGTTTATAGGTTTATAGATTTACTCTTTTGTTAAGTGTTTTGCTTTGCTTTTAAAAGTAGTGTTGAAAAGACTTGCCTTCCTGACAACACAGAAGTATAAAAAGTTAAGATTTCTTTTTTTTCCTGATCATTTGTCTAAATTTTTTCTTACCCTAAGACTTAGAAATCTTCTTATTCATTCTGGCCTCTTGGCCACTCGCACTCTGACTGCTTTTAGATGGTACTGGAATGCCACTTAAATGTGAACTTTCAGGAAAGCATATACCTTAAGCATACCTTAAAGTAGCCAAATTTTATTCCATATTAAAACAAGTGGCCACAAGGTTAGTGTAACTTGGAGTTTATAGATGAAGAAACACTGTCCATGCAAAAGCCCAGATGTTTTGACAATACAGCATTAGTACTGTATAGCATTGTAGCACTGATAAAGATCTGCCACTTGAAGGCTTGGACAGATTTATCACTTAGAACTCCTTTTGTGATTGTAACTGCCACAAATAAACTCCTGCTGAGCACATAAACTTTGCACAGAATGGACTTCTCTTATTTTTTTTTTCCTAGAATAATGATGTTCTCCTTTCACAAGCAAGATTTACCCAAGATGTTTTTGAAGAAAATGTAGAGGAAGGAATCCCTAAAAAAAGTGTATATTGAATGCCTAATTAACACACTCAGGCTGTAAATGCAGATATGTACTATAAAGAAAAAAACAGGCTGCTATGTTGAGTCTGTTTCATATTCAGTTCAGAAATTCTAAGCTAAGACAAAGTTTTCAAGATATTTCAAAATATACTTGAGAGATTCAGCCGTAGAGCTCTGTAAAGCTTAACTCTGCCCACTACTGATGGCAGCATTGCTCTAGACATCGCTGTAGAGAACAATGTCCCCTGTACACCTACTGCCGAGGATACTACCTAGTCAAGGTATCATGGTTCATTATGGCTGAGAAAATCCCTCTAATTTCAGCAAACTGTCTCCTAGATTTGCACTCTACAACATACCATCTGTAGCACACATTGACTGACTGGCTGGGAAGCAGATTTGCGGAAAAAGACGTTGGTCCTGGTGGACACCAAGCTGAACATGAGCCAGCAATGTGTCCCTGCAGCAAAGACAGCTGATAATAGGCTGGGCCCCATCAGGAGGGATGTTGCCAGCAGGACAGGGGAGGTGATCCTTCCTCCCTAATCTGCACTGGGGAGGCCATACCCAGAATGCTGTGTCCAGATCTGGGCTCGCCAGTACAAGAGAGATATGGAGATACGAGAGATAGTCCAGAAAAGGGCCAAAAGTATGGTTAGAGGGGATTGAAGCATCTCTCCCACGAGAAAAGGCTGAGAGAGTTGCAACTAGTCAGCCTGGAGAAGAGTGTCCTTCCTTGGAAATACTTGAAAGGTGTCTGGACATGGTCCTGGGCAATCTGCTCTAGGTGACCCTGCTTGAGCAATGGGGTTGGACAAGATGCCCTCTGAAGGTCCCTTCCAGCCTAAAATGTTCTGTGATACTGTTAAACATACTGACGGGCAAATTGAAGCCTACTGACTAGAGGTTACCTTATCACATATCATTTTTTCAGACCTATCCAGACCTCTGGATTTTTTGGATCACACTGGAAACAACTTCTCTAGTCAAATATACTATCTTGCAATTGAATCACTGTCCTGATTTTATCTTTTAAACAAATAATGACCAAGCAGTGTAACTTTTATAAACCTCCAAAGCAATTAGAAGGATTTTGATCTTTCATGTTGTGACGAGTATGCACACACTCTAGGGACATCTATCATAACACTCCTGATAGAATGATCTTTGATCACAGAGATATCTTGTGGTAGAATATAGGGGGAAAGTTAGTGTGTGTGTGGGCTCACTCATTTTTTAAAACATCTACTGCTTACTTTTTTAAAACCTTTACTTTCCATTTCAAAATCTTGACTTGAAAAAAGTCTTAATTTAAAATGTTGACAGGGATTTTTTTTTCAGTATTTTTTCTGTTTTTGCTAATTCATCTAGTTTTTCTGACCAGAAATAACTAATTTAACTAGTACTTTTTATTTTAGTAACTGATTTAGCACTGGTGCAACCTGGTGAGGCTGCTCGTGCCAACAGCATGATGGTTATATCTGCAGCAGAAAACCTGGCATTACTTGTCCTGAGGAGCACGGAATCCAATCTGGAAAAATGTAGCTTTACTAACCTCCGCTCACAAATTCAGCCTCACATATACATTAAATCCTATCCATTTTAGATATGATCTGGAAATGTGCCAGTCCTGTGCATGCAGCACCATGTGTACCAGCAGGTCTGACCCACAGAAGAATTTGCTGGGGAAGCATTGCATGGCTACTGTGAGGAAGAAATGGAGAAATCAGGATAGAATGAATATCCTGGGGTTGGGGAAAAGGCACCTGAGGTTAGGAGAGAAAGTTCCCTCCTGCACCAGCCAAGCTTTCACCTCTATGTACATGTGTCCTGTGAGTGATTTTTCATGCATGTAGCATTCCTCATTCAAACCTTTCACTGAGGCAACCTATTGCCAAAAAGACCCCCTCTCAGGAGACTTCAGTCCTTCCTCACATCATATATTAGCACCTCAGATCTCCTGCACTACTGCTCAGGCTAAATGTACATTTAAAAAGAAAGAAAAAACCCCTGCACACACATTGCAATCTTCCTGTGAAAAAAGAATCACAAACATGAGGATAACACCCCAGCCTCGGTTGTCGGGAAACAGTCTCAGTTTGGGGGAGGTTGCTAACTCGTCCTCTCTGTGGTGGCCAAGCCACCTCAGTGCACAGGCAGTGGAGCGTGTAGAGCCCACTGAGGAGTGCGGCCCTTCTCCTGGTGTTGCTGCTACAATAGCTTACTCGTTAAATAACTGCAGCATTTGGAGATACATGGAGTGCTCAGTGATCCTCATAATTTCTCATTTCTTCCCTCACATGGAAAAAGATGGAGTGGTCGGCAAGTTGTGCTTATGGTAGTAGTCTGAAAGATGTAGGAGCTCTCGAATGGTCTCTGCAAGATGTGCTTTCACTTACCCATGTGCATCTCTTTGTTTCTGAATTTAAAATGTGGTACATCTGAGTGAGGAAAACTAGGTTTCTATGCAGGCTGCTTCTTTTTCAGCTCAGAAGTAAAAGATACCGAAACACACTTCTTGAATAAACCTGCTTAGAGGCAGGAGGCTTTCTCTAATGATCAGGAATGCTCAGAGTGACCAAATTGAAGTAAAAATCTCAGAATGGGTGGGAGGAGGGTATCATTATTTTTTACAGATGGCATGTCTGAGCAATGTTTGGCTTTGGTTCTTGGACCAATGCAACATGTTCTTGCTGCCGGTAGTGGCAAATCCAGACTACTAGATTGGGGGTGCTGCAAGACACTTCTAGAGGCTCTCTGGGATTATTGCAGCCCTGCTTCATTTGAAGTCATGTAGCCTCTTCTCCAACCTTAAATCTGCAAGTGTCAAAGGTTATAGAAAACACTGAAGGGGATATTGAGGAAAATCTGGAAGGTTTTCTGTGGGAATGCTGATCAGGAATCCCAGAAGCAGATGAAAGAGTTTTTATTCTGAGCATTTGTGACACTTAAGTATCTTTGAAAACCTTATCTGTAGCTTTTCTGCTCTAGGGCTGGTCCCTGGCATTGCAGTTTCTAACTGGAAATTTTTTTTGCAGGGATTTGTCTGCCTTTATCTCTGAGGATTTCCCATTGCAGGTACCTAGAGGTGTGTGTAGTCCAGGACATGTGACAAGAAACGACTCTGCATATTTTGTGGTTTTGTGGAGCAGCAGTGCAGCTCAGGTGATGCAACAGTGCCTCTGATTTCTGACTCTGGTGCTTCTTTCTTGGAGAAATCACTAACCCTCACAGTGCTGTGGTTTCTTGGTCTGCACATTGAGAATGGTGATACATACTTGCCCTCCTCTGTAAAGTGACCCCAGCAGAGTTGGAGAAAATTTCAAAAGCAACAGACTTTTAATCGTTTTGGAGCTGTACAAATAGGAGCAGAGAGTTTATGGGTGCTGCAAAGGCTCAGTATGTCTGTCAGAGTCTGCTTGTCTCCCCACGTAACAGCTATAGAGTACTGGAAGTTCAAATTACGCAGGAGGGGAAAACAGAACCTGTGAAGTCAATGCTACCAAACCCAGCAACTAAGTAGTGAAGGAGAGACTTCCTCACTTCTGTGTCTGTGAGTAGGACAAAGCACTTATGGTGCCAGCCTGGAGACAAATAAACCACAGCAAGCCGTCTTGTGGGCAACATCAGTGCCAAGATACCTAATTTGCTGCAGCCACGTAAATAGCCACATACTCTCCTCTGCACACCCAGACTGTTTATTTGGTTGCTGTCTAGATGGCCGTGCCCCAGTGCCTCACACTGCTGTGCCTTCCTGCCCTTCTTACACACATTTGCTCGTGGACTTTCATATTGTGTGGGGCTGTGGTGCTGCTCACTCCTTGCCTGCTGCCCACATAGGCAGCCAGGCTTTGTTTGCCCCTGCGGACACCATCTCTGGCTTCAGCTGGAGGGAGGAACTTGATGGCAGGAGAGAAAATGAGCAGCTTCTCCAGACTCCTGCGTAAAGACAGTTGCAGTAATTTTTATGCACTGCCCGCTGAAACACAAGTTAGCTGTTACATTGACAAGGCAAACTTTTACAGACAGTTCATGCCCTTTGGGCATGACCCGAGCTTTGTGTCTAACCACTCTCACACATGTGAAGCAGAAGTGCTTCATGGCAAGCAGCGCAGTCACATATGCCTAAGTGAGATGAGAACCAGACTCGCCTTTTCAGTAGCCTCTAAATGCCACTCTATCCAAATGAACCTTTTCATTAGATGGGCGTACAGCACAAGTCTGGGTGGCAAAAATGTGGGATTAACTCATAAGGTAAAGGTCTAGCCATCACGAGGAAGAAATGATAATACTGGTGTGGGCATCAGACACCCCAAATCTCCACTGGCGATACTCTCCAGAAAATATAAGTGAGCCCTAAAAGTCCAGGTTAGTGTCTTGTAGAAGGGACCCCTCCCCCCTTTCCTCTCCCAGCGGTTTCCATTTCATTTTTTGAATTATTAAAATATCAAATGTTGGAATGCTGGATAGCCTGAATTCGTTTGTCAGATCACGAAGTACTCATAACGTTTCTCAGCCTTAATAACACATCTGCTCTTAAAATGTGGTCTCTTGATAATAGCTGGCTGAAAGTGTCTGAATTTAGGGATTATTTGAGACAACAGATTTCCTTCTATTTGGAACTGAATGAGGCATCTGCTCCCTCACCGTCAGCTTCGTGGGATATTCTCAAGGCAATCACAAAAGGGCAGATAATTTTGTACATTATGAGAGGAAAAAAGATCTCCGTTGGCAATTACGAGACTTGGAAGGGTGAATTAGGGATCCACAAAGGTACCACTTCATGTCCAAAAACACCCTAGCTACTCCATCCATTCCCCTCTCTGCATAGGGTGGGACGCAGATTTATCTGACGAGCAGAGAATGAGGAGGCAATCCTCCTGTGAAAGCCTATGCTAGCAAAAGGGAAAAGAGAAAGAAAACGAGTCAGGAAAAGATGTACACACTCCATCTTGTATAACTGACCCAACAACATATTAGGGAGATTAGGACTCAGGATGGAGAGCAAAGCATGAATTCCTTGGAGGATTAAAGGAAATCCTGCCAATATTTATGCCAGTTTGGTACATTGGAAAACCAGGACAAAAAAATAAAAGAATGCTTGCAAATTATTTAACACACATTCATCATCAGAATCTCCTCCCACATAGCAGCAGGAGATGATTAATAAAAAAATGAAAACAAAAGCAATCAGAGCTGAGAAGAGGCACTACTTTGCACTTTGCAGGTATAATCATTCATTTTGAGATGTGAAATATTACAGGCAGTGCCCAGACGATGACATTTGCCAAGGATGCATGCTCTGAACTACCTGCCCTGCTGAACACAGAGGTGAATGCACACATACATACTGACATAAATATATTCAAGTACATACCTATAGATCCATATGCATCTGTATACAGCATATGTATGTACTCACATACATACATATATCAATACATATAGATGTATAGATATGTATATATAGCTTCTTAGTCAAGTGACGCACACTGCCGCAGCTGGAAATAACACTTTCTGCTCATGAAAAGACAGACATGTACTTAGGCTTATTTATGTGGTAGAAAATGTGTTCAAGGGATGTGAGCTGCCTCAAAGCATTTTTCAGAGAAGAGGGGAGCAACCTGCAAGACACCTTGGCTGCATTCGGTTATGGGAATAATTATTTACTGTAAGACTGAACCTGACATGAAACACCCAGAGGAGGACCTCCTGCTGCAGGATGGGATTCAGGCAGGTGGGAATATGCACCCCACAGCCTCACTGTGCAGTCCAGGAGTCCCCAGTGTGTGTTAGAGAGGCTTTTTGGGTTGGAAGGAGGTGAGCTGCCCTATCTGTTTTACTTGAGGTGGGCAGAAGGTGCTTGACAATGGGCTCTGGCACATAGATGTATTTATGAAAAGGTGTAGTCTGCATTTGGATAGGCGTCTGAACCTTAAGGGAATTGCCAATTATTTTGTGCTTTCTGACATTTGTCTAGATACCCAGAGACTGACTTAGGAGCCTTGTGTGATGATACTTTTTAGAAAATCTTGGTTCTCCATTTTGAATGACTGAAATTCTAGAATGAAACATAAGGACCTCCCAGCTCCCTGCCCCAACTGCAGCACCGGTGCCATAGGCATTACAACCACCTCCTTAAAACGGGCTGAGGCAGAAGATACAGTGTGCTTTCATACCATAGAGAGCGTTTGGCACCTTTGCACAGTTCGATGTACATAGGACCTTTCCAGAGACAGAGAGGTCGTGATCAGGCTTTCTGCCGTGGACAGGAAGCATTGCCATTGGGTCAGAGTTGGCTTCAGGGAGCATTCAGCTCACAGGTGGTTCTGAGAGGAGTAAGTGCACTGCATAATTCATAATATATCCACAGGTCAGTGAGCATTGCGCATCCTGCTCTACGGCTGTGCTTCAAAGTACAAGTCTGCTCTTGTGCTCTACCCAAGAGACACGCTCTTCAGTGAAAGCTGTAGAGGATTATATCGCAAAGGTCTGCTGCACACTCCTCAGCCTTGACAATGACACCTGGCAGCAGCAATGCCACCCCGAGCCGCCCTGCGTGCTCCCCAGCTGTAGGCAGGAGATTGGCCAGGGAGCTGGAGAGACGTGCGCACGCAGAGCTGAGCATGGCTCTCACTGGAGTTGGGCTTTAGCACACTAATCTGCGAGGTGAGGGCAGGGTCTTAGCTGCAGGGTTTTCCTTCAGGGATGGCTCAGTTTCAAAGGCAGCTTTTTAGCACTTTGACTGAGACCTGCATCAGTTTTATATTAAAAAAATATATATTCTGGTTTTCCCCTTGGCCACCTTTAAATTTCATTTCTAATCCCTTAGCCTCTTTAATGAAGTTCTTGGTAGTTTACATTGTTATTAAACCTCTGTTTGGGGAATATAATTTTAATCCTCATTATATGCCAAATATAGGTATCAAATATTCATTGTGCAATTGCAATTAAAAAATATGGCACTCCAAAGGATCTTTTATATTAATTTAAATTATCCTGCACTTACATTATGGTCAGAAATAACCTATACTGCTGAAAATATCTTCATTGAAGTAATACCTGTAGTTATATTTAGAACTGATTTAGCTTTTGATGTTAGCAAAAGTAGAGTACTTAATCCAGGTAGCTTTTTTATGGATTTGACAAAGCTTCATGTCACATGAACTGTCTTCTCTTTATGACCAGAGAGACAGATTCTTTACTCCTGGAAAATCCTCACAAATATCAAGAGAGTACACTAGAAAAATCCCCATATAACAAACAGGCTTACTTAAAAATATGGAATTTACAGTTTCCAACTTAAACATGGGGGAAATTTCTAATCTTTAATGTATAGATATCATGGGTGGGAGCACATTTGCAGGGGATTTCAATAAAGTAAACTGCTAGCAGCTTACAAGATTATTCATTTAATGTAGTGTTTGCAGATAATAATACTAACTTAGCTTTAATGTAGCTCTTTTTATTCTTACACTGCATGTTCTTTACAAGAAATAGAAAGTTTTTTGAAGTCTTTAGATGGCAAATGGCATTTACAGATGATGATATCTGTATTTGAAAGCTGCATTAACTGGTGTCATCTTCAAGCAGAGACATTTAGGCATGGACAAGTTTTGTGTTATGTAGCAGGTTGATTGCAAAGAGACTCCAGCCCTTGCCTCTGGACTCAGTACTCCAAGAAGACGGTCCGACTGGATGGATTAGCCACAGCAAAAACCATTACTAGCTTGCAGAGTGCATTGACATGATCACATATTTTATTTGAACATTGCGGAAGAAAGCATAAAAGGTCACATTTCTGCCTGCCACGTCGGCATTTATTTTAACGGTAGTAGTAAGTATTAAATGAAGAATCTGTCAGGTGAAAATAGAATTAGGATTAAAAAAATTCTGAAGTCCAAATCCCACTACACTTGGGGAAAATTCTTATGCAATTTTTGCAGTCAGCTGCCCCCTGTTTCTGCAAACTGACAAACCCAAATGGGAGGGCCAGGTGCAAATTTTCAAACTCAGGCCCATCCCTGTTTGAAGCATGATCTCCAAGTGTAAGTGGTGGGAGAGGGGACAAGAATTAGAATGAAACTTGGCACAGCAGAGGAAATGGAGTGCTCCTCACTCTTTCCTTCTAACAGCCTGCTGTGATCAGTCAGAAGAGCAAGTTGCCCTAGCAGTGTCTCCAGAGAGCATCATCACTCAGGGCACTTAGATGTTGCTTGCAAATGGCTTTTGGAGGCCAAACACTCTTCCCAATAAGATATAACAGGGTATAACAGGATATAACTCTTTGGAGTGGCATTGCTACCAAAGCAGCAGCGGGAGAGACTTTCTTCTGTTGCAAAAGAAGGAAAACATGGGAAAGTTAAAGGGAACCCAGGCATGAGCAGCATGTCAATGACTGCTTGTGCCCTGTAAAGAGTGACGGCAGCAGTTAGGCTAAAAATTAGTTTGAAGCCTCTTGGAATCACTGACACCAGTTTTGGTTGCTCCTCAGGCTTCCATCTCTGATCTTCCTGAGCATTGCCTGCATAAGAAAGTGGCCTTCCCAGTCCTATGGTTGGATGTGGTGCAGGTACTCCCTTCCAATGCTTCATGCCCAGGAAACCTCACTGCCCTTTACATGCCATCTCTCCTCTCTCAGTTGCACACAGGCTGTGTGTCACTGGACCTTTGCACACAACTCGCTTCCCCGTCAATCACAAGGCAACTGGGGCCAGGGAGCTCCTCCTTTTCCCAGAGGTGGTGCAGGGGACTGAAACCCAACTGTAACAGACAGGGTGAGGGGTATCAAGCTCACTGTCAATATGGCAATTCTCAAGTCTACCATGTAGGAAAGTCATCTTAATTTCCATGTTGGATGCTCTTGGCCAAGTCCATCACTGCCAAACCATTAGAGGCACATTGCAGGTATCAGCAGTGCTACTCATTGGTGAAAGGGAGGAAGTCGAGGCATCTTTACTCTTCATGTGGACCAAGACCCTAAACAGCAATTCATCCATCGCTAAGATTGACTGCAATGGGATGAGTCAAAGCTCTGGACAAGGTGGGACTTCACACTGCCTGTGCCTCTCCTTCCTCCCACAGCCCTAGCTGAATCAGGGACCATGGCACTTCTGGCAGCAACAACCCCATTTGACTTGCAATTTAGCAGTAAGTTGTTCCCAGGATGTCCCCCCTGGCAGACCCAGGCCAGCCTGGTGCAGAAGGCACCCAATGGAGGTCAGGCAGAGCTGAGTTTATGGTGGTAGTCCTGGGCAGCATTTTGCTGGGGAGCTCAGGGACATGAGGACCTTCCTCAGCTGGGAAGTCTCAACATCCCTTTGTCAGAGGGATGGGCTTCTGCTTTTAAATAATGAGCACTGCAGGTTTCCTGTCCAAAATTGCACCCACATTTCTTTTACCGGCAGGTGTCTTATCTCCAGCCCCATTGCTAATTCCATCCACAAGCAAGCATTGTTAGTACTTTAAGAATTAATCACATACTGTGCGGAGAAAAAAAAAAAAAAGTGACATTTGCATTTCAAAACTCTTACCAATTCTAAACATTTATTCTACAAAACTTGGAAAGATTGTAGTTCTGTTTCAAATTATTCTAGCACTGTGGGCATTGCCACAGAATGTAAAATTACAGAACATATGAGACTGAAACCTGACACCCGTTCTTCCCTGTTGTGAAGTGTCATTTATGAAAAACATACGAGTTTGAAGAAAAAAAAAAATTACGTAGGATCATGACCTATTCTCAAAGCAGCTAGCCAAATCTACTCTTCTTTCAGAGGGAGATGGGTATGTAAATAGGGTAGGAGACCCTTATTCAAATACAATTAAATCAATTTAAAATAGTAGGAAAACATGAAATAGCTCCTACAGAATAATCTCCTGATGCTCCTGTGAGAATGTTCAGACTGTTAACAGAAAATAAAAAGGGCAGGATACTTTCTGCATGTATGTCTGTTCTGTAACAGTGATTTTATAATCAGAGTAACACAGAATTTAGCAAAACCAGTCCTTATTGTTATTTTATAATACTTCTTCCTTTAAGCATTTTCCACGTTGGCATTTTTAAGTTTTGTAATCAAAGAGACAATGACTTTTGAATGTAATGAATAATCTACTCAGACATTTCACTCTTTTAAAATGACCTAGCAAAGATGGAGAGATATAGGTAGAAAGGAGCATTTGTATGGACAGGACATGAGTAAAATTGGAATTGCAATACAAATACATTTGTATTTAATACAGATATAAATATAAGTATATAATGTATGTTCCCATTCAGAAAAAAACCCCTCATGTGTATTTGTACATATATACATCCGTATTTCAATGCGCAACCACTGATGTAGCTATACAACATTCTCATCTGAAGACCCCAAAGCACTTCAGAAAGCTAAATATTGCATTTTGCTGCTCTTATTTTACAGATGGGGAAGTTAAAGTGCAGAGAGGTTACATGTGCAAAGCACATTGCTTTCTTGAATGTAATAACCAGCAAATGAGTTCCCAACTCACAGAACTGCCTCTGCCACCTTCAGCAAACCACCTGTTGCTTTTGAATGAAGGCATTTTGGTCCAGGCATTTTGTTTTCCCATTTCAGCTACTAGTTTTCGCTCTACATGAAGAAAGTATGGAAAGCCACAAACAAGTTTTGATATGCTTCAAGTAGAACAGCCCATTCTTTGAAAACACAAGCCCAACCTCACATGGTACATAACATTAATTTTCCCTGTTCTGGACCTTGGTCCTGCTTCTCACTCATGCAGCATTTAATTCACCTTCTAAACCTCTTCTTTATCCACAAGTAGGCAGGCATGTTATCTGAGCAAGGAATGAGCAAGAGTTGTAGGATCGAGTCTGAGTTATAGAGACGGAATAGCTTGCACTCACAATATGTTGCATTATTCAAAACAGTGAAATAATTTTTCTTTGTGGAAATTAAATTTGAAACATATGCCTACAATCATCCACACCTTTCACAAAACACTTGCATGTTCCTGGGCACCTGGATTTCACAAAAGTGGGGCAATTTTAGTTTGATTCCCTGGACTGTTCATTCACTTTTCTCTCTCTGATCTGTTTTGCCTCTTACTCTCTTTTATCAGATTACACAGACAGACTCTTTTGGAGTGCATATGTAGCAAGAAGCCCTCCAAAATCCCAGGACTGCAGAAATGGCATGCTGACCCCCACAGTTTTGCACATTGAAATCTGCATTTTTTTGTATGTCTGATCTGCCCAGTGGTCCACTGAGGAGTCCAATTTTAAGACATGAGTTTGCACATTCTCTGCCAGCAATGGCCAGGGAACAACTATAAAGGAAGATTTCTCCACCACCCACGAGGGTTGCCTTTGCTGTAGAGTGTAAAAATCTGGCAGACTCCCATGTCTCCCTCTTCCTTCCTGTTTTACACCAAAAATGCTCGTGGAGAAATGTAATTTTAACTATTTCTTCATCATATTGTAAAACCCATGGTGCTGCAGATTTCTGTGCTGGACAAGCTACTGCTCAAAGTCAGTGCCAGCAGCAGCCCAGATCCTGGAGCTGAGCAGACACTGCCTCGAACTTCACTTCCCTCCCAGCTGGGGTGGCTGGGACAGGGCAGGGGTGCTTGCTGAAGTCTGTGGTGGACCTCAAGGTCCACAAAGGGCCAAAGTAAGGTCTTGGCTCCCCTGATCCTGACCTCTTCAGCCCTCCAACCTGTCCTTCTCTCTGCTGTTTGCTTCTAGGGCTTCAACCTGGTCTTCTCACCCCTGTAGTCTTCTATTAACCCTAGTTCTCCATCACTTTTCCTTCAATTCTGCCCACTCTTGCTATTCAGGCTTCTTTCTCCACTAAACTCTGCTTCTGTCCAGGTCCCAGCCCTCCTATCCTGAGTCATCTCCGCATCTGGGATGAACATGGCTGGAACCTTGGAAAGACAGAACAGCTAAACGGGCCAGCAAAATCTGTCCTATGGGTGTATGGGAAGAAAGATATTCCGAAGGCTAGATGGTAGTATGATCAAGGAGAGGAGAAAAGAAGCATGACCATCATCTTGAGTCTCACAGGACTCAGAATCACCTTGGTGCTAGAGCTCATTGAGTCAAACCAAGGTAAGATTAAAGTTTTAATATGATCAAACTAAGAAGTGTTGCTCAGTCTATTATTTAAAATGCTGGATCTGCTGTAAACTGCTGGATTAACTCCAGGCACTTCTGTAAGACTTTTGGTTTCATCTCCTTTATAATAGTCACACTGGGATTTTGCTAAATAGTGTGTTCCTCAGTTTTGCATGATTCAGAGACAAATTTATAAAGACATTTAGGTGCTCCTTCCCACTGATTAAGGAAGTAAAAGCCTAAACTGGTTTAAAAATCTGCCCTTGGGAGCTGTCATGTGTGTCTGGGCATCCGAAGCACTTGAAGATTTACTGCATCTAAAGATCCAGTGAAGATCAGAGAAATACTTTGCCAAACACAAATGGCAAGGAGACATGCTTTGAACTGTCAGAAGTACTGCCTTTAATTTTCTGTTTTAAAGTTCAGTGTCAATGAAGAATACACTGAGTCTGGATTTGGGGACCAGTTCTACAAATTGGATCTGGTGCTGTTGCCATGAGACCAACCGTTGTCTCCAGCAGAAGCCAGATCAGATCTAAACAACTTACTCAGTGGCACAGTGCAGTGACATTTCTCCTGTTGAATCGAACCTTATTAGATACATATCTTCTCTGGTTTCTATGGGTTCAGAGGAGAAATAGAACACTGAGCCCACTCAGCAGCAGAGAGATGGATCCCAGCTAGTCTGAAGGGACTGTGTGAAAGTGTGCACATCAGCACTTCCTCAGTCTTTGACTTTAACTGTGAGCTTGGGCTTTTCAAGTCTAGCTGGCGATGCCGGGGTCTCTGAGATACACCCATTTGTTTCTAATGGGAAGTTGGAAATGAAAGATATTTCAGGATACTTGTGTGATTGTTTCTGGTTTATCTGATTAAACTGATTAGAATATGTCACAGAATCAACAAGCGAAAATCAACCTTTTCAAACACATTCAATTTGTTTGAGTCCATTAGGCTTACAAGAATAAATAAAACCTCTTTTAATGCTTCATAATATCAATAATACCCTAGAAATTATTCAGCACTTAATGACCAATTTAAGAGCATTAAATGCTGTTAACAATCAATTTACTAGGTATTATTTCGCCTCTGTTTATAAATGTCTAATTATATAGGCCAGACTTGCTTGTAGTGGGTTACATTTGGTAGACAACTGCAGCCTGCTGACTCGGTACACTGAAAACCAATTGTTTCATAAACCTCTTAAAAAAAAAAAAATAATCAGCAACACTAATGTTCCCATGCAGCTCTTTAGGTTTTTCCTTTGCCATCAGCATGTGGCTCCCATCCGTGCCCCCCCACACTCCATCCCTGCACACGGCACCCCCCCTGCAAAAGCAGGTAGTGAGACAGGCAGGGCTGCAGCAGAGCGAGGAGCACCACATGCCTTGGCAAAGGCTTCCCATAAAGTTCTGTCCTCTAGCTGCGGATACAAACTCAAGCTGGTTGCGCGCACAACTCCAGCATGCCGAGCCCACTACCCCTCGGCACAGCCAAATGTTTCGGCAGCTGCCCTTTTGTCCTGTTTCTTAAATAAACAAAGAACAGATACAAATTAATGACCTAAATTTATGGCAAAACACACTGCCTTCCCAGAGCAAACAGCCTTAAAAGAACAGGTGTTAAAATAGCATTTAGTACTCGGAGAGAGAAAACGACTACTGTGCAAATGTAGAAGCTCAAGTCGTATAGAAAAGAGTATCTAAAGCATCTAATTGTGCCACGCAGCCTCCTGCTACACCACAAACCCCGTAACCTTCTGATGGTGCCTTGTACAGAATAATTATCTTCCCCAGGGCATTCCCCAACCCTTCTTGACTCCTCTTACAATCCCAGTAAACTTTGTCCTTTCATACCTTTATTTTCCCTTTGGAGATGAAAAGAGCAAAATGATCATTTTGCCAGCACGTTAAATAGTGACTGGCAGTCCGATGCTGTAATCTTCAATGTAATTTAGCCTGGAAGAATTGTGCTCCTGCAATGCACCATTGCAACAAACCATTCCTTTGAATTACCTCTTTGTCTTACCCCAAAGGGCACATTCGTTACACAGGAGAGATTATTTCTCAACTAATTTGTCTTGCCAACATCTATATTGAAGCAATTGTTAATTACATACATGTAAAAAAAAAAAAAAAAAAGGGAGGAAAATAGTAATTAAGAGGGACAGAGGTTTTGGGGACGGGGTGGTGAACTATTTATTTATTTATTTTTGTACAAAAGCAGAGGGAGACACGCACACAGGAAATGAACGTGCCTTTCAGTTGTCGAGCCGTCCCCACCATCCAGCACCAGCGAAGGCAGGAGTGAGAGGCACTGGGTCATGGCAAGAAGAATTAAAAGATATCTCTGCTTTCCTGCCCAGTGAGTGCATTCTGTTTATACTACACCACATTGTATTTCCAGTCTTACTCAACATTTTAATATACATTTTCTTGTCAGGCATCTTGGCAATCGGGTACACGACTTGCAAGATGGACTGAGAATTCCACAGGTGGACTGATTAGTGGGTGGCATTTCTGAGCTCCAGCAAGCTGTTAGCATTATGTCTGTTTGCTTTAGGTACAGATGTGAAATGATTTGACAGTCAATCTCAAAGTATGTGTGAGTACTTGGGCTTTTTTTTTTTTTTTTTGCATTTTTTTTCTTCCCTTCTTGGTATGTCAAACTCCTCTTATAATACAATCTTTATCCGTCTGGTTGTCCATTGAAAAAGCATCCCCCATCTCCCCCTCCTGTAGCCAATCTGGATGCATCATGCATTATTCAGGAGATATAATTTGTAAGTGTCAGAAGTGGCTTTGTGTTTTTTTTCCCATTCACTCATTTGAGGACCACAGCTGTCGCGACCAAGAGTCCTTGCTGGGCATGGGGGTTATCCTACCGCAAAGGTGGATTGTTTTCTTCGGGCAACTTGTCCAAATGTAGGTTTCTTTAACAAAGCCATAGTCGTAAGCAAATGGTGTTTGACAAGTGGAATTTTCTGTTGACTTGCTCATTTCATTTCCTTCTTTTGGTAGAAACACTTGGAACTTGATTTTCTTGCAGTTACTATGAGCCCAGAATAATAACTCCTAAATCGACAGTGAGGAGGTGGAAAGGTACAACAACACAAACACTCAGTAACAGTCAGGACAGTGACATGGAAATATGTGTTGACATGCAGAATAACCACAAGTGGTGCATAATTTATTGATTGCACCTTGTCATAAGAATGATGAGCTCTCAGTTAGAGGAATTATATTTTATATATTTCACAACTTTGGGGGGAAAATATAAATATTATATATACAAACTGCCTATAAAGTATCTAATGGATAGAACAAGATTCCTATTTCCAGTTAGTAAAAAAGTTGTGTGCATCACAAGGCAATGTTGTCTGGAGCCGGGCAACCCCGGGAGAGGGGAGACAGGAGGGCAGCAAGGGGATATGTGGTTCTGCAGCACCGCTTACATGTTTGGGTGGATGTAGTTGGGTTAGAGCCACTCCAGCATTAAAATTTCCCAAATATTGGAGGGCAGATGTATTGCATTATGAATACTGAGCTTTAAACTTGTCCTAAATTATGATAAAATATTTTGGTTGTGAAACATTATATATGTGAACCTGCAGAAAACTGGAGCATGAAGTGGTGCGTGAGTAACAGCAAATTACCCTGGAAAGGTAAGGTAAAAGGCCTGAGAAGTATCTATTTCATACCACCTTTAAAGCTTTCAATCAGATAGACTCTCAAGCCTCTCCATGGCTAGACACAACCCAAGACCTTCCTTCTCCTCTTTTCATCCTAGTTATTTTCAGCATCAGGAGAGTTGCTTGCTCCCAGTCTGGGGCTGCCCTCTTTTCCAAACTGTTGCTGTTTTTGCCCCGTTTTAATCACTGGGTAAGCAGGGCACAGACAGAAGTGGACCATTTCCTTACTCCAGCAGTCACACAGAAGAGGATCCACACTCACAGCATTGTTCACTGAAGGACGACATCTAGGTCTCCAGGTGGGTGGGTGACCAGCAGGAGAAGCACAAGCAGGACCGCCGTCCACTCCACCAGCAGTCCTGACTCGACTGGATGGTTGAAACCCACAAAATAAATGCACAAGAAATCCATACATTTGCTCTCCCCAGATTTCATCCTATGAAAGCAGGCTAACAGGTTGGCTAACTGAAAAATCAGTTTCTGCTACTTTAAATAAATTGACCTTTCCTCTCGTAAACACGTAAGCTCTTTGATTTCTGCCAATTACCTACTACTGCACTCGACTTACAACCCTGGAGACAAAGCTTTCTCTGAGTAGAAAAGCTGTTTCTCCAAGTGCCTCTTTTTCAATGCTATGAAGAAACATGTCAGAGGAGACACAGCGATGCACTCCAAATGAGAAATAGGGACTCGGCTCAGTACTTGCTGGTATCAGCAACAGATTTGTCTATATCAACTTCTGCAGCTAGGAAAGCTATTGCCATGCATTTGCCATTTAAGTTGTGAGCTTGTCTCATGCAGCTCAAGGAAGAGCATAAGTTGGAATAAAAGTGGTTTCACTGGAACAAACCAGTAACGAAGCCTTGGGTATGACAAAATTGCAGGAGAAAAGTGCCCCTCAATGTAGCCAAGAAGAAACAGCCTTCAGCAGAAAGCTAGTGGTCTTCCTCTAGAGAATGGCAGCCACCTGGGCTGTAGTTTGGTCTAAATATGCTCAGGGCCCACCCTGGTTACAACACATACTTTGCTTTAATTTTTCCCTCCAGACATAGAAATATGTTTACCATCCTGCACCAGGCGATATATATTTCGCCATTTCCCATGATTTACAATTAAATCTTATCTCACAAGTGGAAATAATTTCTGAGCTGTTTATAATGTGAATGCGGTGGAGACCTATGACTAAATAACTCATTTATTATTTTGCATTAGTCTTCCAACTTTTTATGAGGTTCCTCTGTGTTAAAAATACAGAATGCTTCTGTTAAACACATACTTCATGTGACCTTCTCAGAAAAAGAAGTTATCAAGCTGAGTACACCCAGATGTGAATCACAAGGAGCTTGTGGAGGACTGTAAGAAGAGGTGAAGGTCCCTGTGCAGATGCTGCCAAGGGCTGTGGCAAGGGGAGCAAGGCTGGAGGATGCTGCCTCTCTGCCTCCCCAGCCTCTGCAGAGGCACCCACTGAGCAGCTGGCAGCGTCTGACTCACCCTGGTGGTAGCAGCACCGGGTGCCAGGGGGTCTCTTTGACAGAAATAAATTTGTCATGAGAACCGAGTTTGTCTTCCTTAAAGCAGAATTACTGGCTTCAGCAGACAGGGACTTGCTGGGTAGGGAGGTGCGTTTAGTGGGTTCCAAGGAAGGAGGGCAGCTGTGGGCAGCAGTGCTTTGCTAAATGCCCAGACTTCGCCCTACTCAGTCCGTGGTGTCCCTGGTGTGTGGCTGGAGCCCAGCTCCCTCCTCTCAGTGCAGTCGTCTCTTGCTGTGCTGCTTATTCACGCATCCCAGCTCACTCTGTCTAGATGCCTGGGTACCGATGCCAGGGAAGCTGAAACACCGCAGGCTCTGCAAGCCCACCCAGACCATAGGCTCCAAAGTGCATACTGCTGTCTCTTCCTCTGAAATTAATATCTCAGCTAGCTAAATTAAAGCAAGCAGGGTTTCACCCAGGCATGTTGTGATCACACCTCCAACTTGCAATATAGACTTAGCATGTAAACTCCTAAGCAAGGTACAGTGCTCTCCCAGCAGGAGAAGACAATGTCTGCCTGCAAGGAAAAGAGGCTCAGGGCGAGAGAGCGGGGATGCAGAGCCCTTCGCCAGACGGCTCCCAGGCACCAGTCCATGTTATCATAGGAGAGAGGGCTGCATCAAGAAAGACATTGCGCACCCACAGAGCACTAAAGTTAGAGGCAAACCCCTCATTTTGTAAAAGAGGCAGAAACCACCACAGCTGGGCAAGGTGAGGCATGGAGGTGGAGCCACAAAGCAGGTCACTCCCAGAGCTGAGCCCTGACTCGTAAGCCCACCGTCCAGAGGAGGCTGTGCCTCCTGTATCCCAGCTGTATCCCAGCAAAACAGTGTGGTTTAGGATTTTTGTGCATCTGTGCAAATCTCAGTGTTTGCAGCTGGGTCGTTTCCTCTGTCCAGTTATTCAGTGTGCCTCTGCTGAACATGCTTCAAGGCAGCTTTGTCTGCACCCAACACACTGTTGTGTGAAGCTGTTGGGTTTTTATTCTTTGCTGCTAAATCAGTAGACTTGTTACCATTTTTTAGAAGTGTGAATAGCTGCAACAGAAGCCATCAATTAGCACAAGCAAATAGGGCCAAAGTCCTTCCTTCCTCCTCCCCCACAGCATATTGTGAGAAGATCTGTGCTCTGCTACTTCGGAGGCGGCTGGAGAGGCTCTGGAGTTGAGCGGTCCCACTGCCGCCTTTGCATCTGCTCTAGGACAGACAGTACCCTTTACGTGAGGGAAACAGGATGGGCTGTCAGTGCTGGCACTGAGATAACAGGAGCAAGACCAGCTCAACATCAGCAGGAATGGAAGGCATTTTTTTTCCCCCTTTCTGTTCC
>WEIS01100554.1:0-10649 GCA_013389965.1 Todus mexicanus
AACATTTTTAGTTCTTACTAGTATCGTAGTCATTTCACTATTTTCATAAGTTGTGTTTTTCTCATACTCCTATATTTGTGAGCTGCTGACTTTTTAACACTTCTATTCTAAATGCTTTAGAACAGGTGTTTTGAGGGGATTTTTTGCTGTATATTTTTACAGCATCTCATTCAGTGAAGTGCAAATCCCTGACTGGGGCTTGTCAGTACAATTGCAGGTAATTGATAAATAATAATTGCTATTACTTCAGTGCTAGACATAGGCATCTAGACTGAAACATTATTACTCAAACCTTAAGTCTGTGGTATCATCAGAGAACATCGATAACAACTACTACTTAGCACTTTAGGAAATGTCAGTAACATTTTTTATTTCATCCTCATTGCAGAAGTTACATAAGTCAACCTACTTGTTATGCTGTAATTGATATTATTCATTAATAAATTGTTTGGGAAAAGCAGAGAAACTGGGAATACTTTATTTCAAAAGAAAGACATATCAATAAGAAGCACAGATGTTTTTAGTACCCAGAGATGATAAATAAGGATCTTAAAAAATCTGCATCTCAATCATAAGTGTGCAATAACATTTGGCAGTAAATTATAAAATGAAAAATCAGGTCAGATGTTAAAATTGATAAAGATAACATTCTCACTCTTAAATGTTAATTAGAAATGCAGTAATTAAATAATTCTGGAAAAAGAATGTTCATTTTGATGTATTAAAAAAATCAGTTTTAACAATCACACACAATCGGATGAAAAATAAGCATCCAAAAATCTTTCAGTAATGAACCCTTAGGGAAGTAACACTAATGACATGATTCGCTACATGGACCATAATGGAGTGAATTGTATACTTTGGGTATCATGCACTGGCTTCTGTAGGCATACTGATGTCTGAAATTTTGAGGTTTGCTAATTCTAAGAGGGGAAAAAAAAATCTTACTGTCATTCTTTACCTCCACTTATACTTCTGTGAGGTTGATGATTTCTTTCTTTTGGTACATAAATGGTGGGAGAACTGACAACTTCTGTCATATTTTGCATAAGCAAATATATCACAAAAAGAAACTCCCTTTAAAATAAAATAATAATTTAAAACCCCCAACAAAACAAAACAAAAAACAATCAACCAAACAAAACCCCAACAAAAACCCAACCAAACAACCAAAAAAATAAAGCAAAACAGAAAATGTTATAAAATGAAATTAGCACCTAGGGCAGCACAAAGGTACATTTATCCTGCTAAACTAAATGTCATTTTTTTTCCTCAGGTGATCCGTAAAGGAGAAGTGAGTTGCTGTTGGACCTGCACTCCTTGTAAAGAGAATGAATATGTATATGATGAATACACATGCAAAGCCTGCCAGCTTGGCTCCTGGCCCAATGAAGAACTCACAGGTAAATGAGTTGTGGCTGTGCTTATATTGCCAATGAAAATGTTCATCTGCTGAGCTACAAATACCAGATACAAGTGAGTATGAGGACTGTTGCGGTCAGACTGAACCCAGGGATAAAGATGAAAGTTGAACGGAGGCTGGGATTTGCCTTCTATCCTCAAATTGATCCAGGAATTCTTGGTGCAGTACAGCTGCTTTCTAAAGACCTGGGTTACTAGTTCTAGAAATAAAAATTATAGACCTGTTTCTGTATTCAACCCTGTCCTAACATCTAGCTGATAGTGTCTTTCCCCAAACAAGCTGAAAAATTAAGTCCTTGTTGGAGAAATTATTAAGGGAAGTCAAACTTCAGACTTCTATTTTCTCCTAAGCAAGTACAGAAGAGTCATGCGATACTTTATTTTTTAATCTGAAAAAGTTATGAACTAGTTGCTGTAGTTACTGCTGCATCGGTGCTCCAAACAGACTTAGATTTCTATTAGTCCTTTGTTCACCAGAGAGTCTGCTTGAATACAGGGTTCATGTTCTCCTTGCCATGGCCTAGATCTCTATGCTCTTGCAGAATACCACTAATTTAGTGATAAATTACTTCAATATTGTATCCCACAGCCTTACTCCTTTATGATGAATAAACAGAATTCAAATATTCAAATGTTCAGAGCACACACCACTACAAAACATTGTTCAGGGATCAGGTTCTCATTGTTCCAGGCTTTGTATAGACAAGGGGAAAATAGTCTGGCTTTTTCCAGAACATTTGGTTTGCATATAATTTCTGTGGAGAAATTTTTGAGGTGAAAGAAAGGGAAGACAAAGGGACAAACAGGTCACTATAGGATTTTATATAAGTGGAAGAGTGTCAGGCAAGACTTGGCCTACAAACAGATTTTTGTATATAAAGTTAATAATTTCCTGGTAAGGAATGTTGCATTGCTGTAATTTATGAGGTAGGTTACCTAATTACTGCAAAAATACCATTTGACCATGAAACTGATGGGGTACTTTTCAGAAAATATTGAACACGAAACTTTCCCTGTAAAAAAATACTTTTAACTGAAAAAACTGAAACAGCAATAAAATGGTGGCAAGTGCACCTCCAGCCCCACTACTCCAGCCCTGCCTCCCCAGCCATCCAGCAATCAGCCAGCAAAGCCTTCTCATCTCAGGGAAAAATTTACTGTGCCAGAATGGAGGAGAGAAAAAGATACCCTGCCACATCTGTCCCCCAGAGCAGAGTACTGAGTGTGTGGTATAAATTCAGGTTCACATCACAGCTGGACCATCCAGAAGCCTCCAAAGCCCCTGTTTCAGGGACTAGGCCACCACAGTGACAAATGGATGACTCCTCAACCACTGGGGATCCTGTCTGAGATATGGTAGATCCCAGCTCACGTTTCTGTTTCAGTGAGCAGCTGAGATTTTACACAATGTAAATCATCTGGAAAAGGTTGTGCTACAAGTCAGTTAGGATGGTGCTTGCTCCAAGTGCCTCATCAGAACAGAAGACACGCTTTTGAAACACCAGTGATAGAACTGCCCATTGACCTGGTGAAGGTGAGGTAATTAGCCTGTAAGCACCATATGTATGGCATATGTGGAGGAAACAGACACTAGACTGGCCTTTGGGCTCTATGATTTGAGCCGACTCCCCCGGGACATGCAGATCTCTATGCCTCAGACAAGGCATCAATCTGGGTTTGTGGGAGGATTTGGCCTCTAAGGGTCTTACTTTGCTCTCAGGATGGAAAAGCAGAATGAGATGGCACCTCGAACGCTCTTATAGGATGAGTCAAAGATTTTGCACCCAGCTCTGAATGTTTTAAAGGAAAGTATTACTGGTTTTAGTCAAGCCAACTGCTTTGTGCATTAGATGAGCTGTTACATTTTGAAAACCATTCATCTGGCTTTAGACATGCATTTTGTGCTGATATAGGGACCAAAGTCAATATGCTTACAAAACAACCCCTCAAAATTAGTGCCAAGCAATGTTGCGCAGGAGATCTAACCCTTGTTCCTCAGACAAGCACAAATTTATCAGACACTATATTGAAACTGAACCTCACCTTGGCCTCCATGTGCACTGCTGATAAAATACACACTCCTAGTAACAGGACACCCATCACCATAGCTTCAGGGCTGTTTAGTCCCCAGCTAACTAACTGTTCACATGATGGCTTGTATTATTTAGCTCTGTATCAAAACCAGATTTAGAAAAGTCTATTCCCAGCTTAACTACACAAAATATTGAACCGTATTTTTCATGATCGTATTTATAGTCCAGACTTCTGCAGCTTGTAAAAAAATGCCTCTCAGTCTTGTTTACAATGTAACATTTAGTAATAAATGTGAATTGAAAGTAAGGAGAGGGAGATATATTTTGGCAAGGAAATTTCCCTTCAGTTTTGTAAAGCGTACACCAATCTCCTTAAAATGTCCCTACATCTGATACTGCAGCAGTCTATGTCTCTTTGCTGCTTGATAAAGCCATGTCTTCTGTAATGTGAGCTCCACACAGCTACACATATAAAAAGCTCATTGGAATAGGTCTTCCTTGCACCATCACCTTCAGATGAGAGTCCTGTAAATATATCAACCACGTACCTGAAAAGGCTTTCAATGTGGAGCTGTATCTCAGTGTTTGCCAGAGATCTAAACTTGGATAAAAACATTTTTGGAATCCTTTCTTGGCTCACAGCAAAACATTTCTCCATCTTTCTTACGCTCAATGACCAGCATCAGTTGTGTGTCACAAAATTCACTAAATAAAATACGTATTGGCAAGGATGTTGCGCACAGAAAGGAGGAGAGATTAATGCTTTTTTTCAGTCACCTGTGGAATACCAGAATTCAGTTGCAGGAGGGTAGAAGAGTGAGGGGATGCAATACATGTAGGACAACAAAGTTGTTCTCAAAGTAGAAAAAGACATAGGATTTCTGAAGTACAGAAAGGTGTGGAAATTCCAAAGGTAGTGGGAAAGAAAAGTGGGAGGAAGGGTTTCTCTTTATTAAATAAGTTACTGGAAAAGTGAAGCTGAAGAGAACAAAAAAAAAAAAAAAAAGGAAAAAAGAATGCTTAACCAGCCATATTTTATTTCCTCACAAATCTGAATTTCATTGCCTATGAGTACAAAACTCCTCAGGGACCAGGATCCTCCTTGGATTAAAAATCTGTCATTCTCTTCCTTTCCTCCAAATTATCTATACCATCCTGACATACACTTCAAGACATTTTTTTTCCTCCTGGTACTATGTCAAGACATGTTTTCCAATCTACTGTAGCTTTCCTTCTTCCCCGTGCATTGTGTTAGCAACATGCATACGTTATAGCACCATGTCACACATTAGTATGGCCAGTGTGGCTCAGAGCAAGAGAAACTCACTGGTTTAACTCCAGAAGTATATGTCAACCTTGCCAGTATTCCTCAAAGCCCTTCTTTGCGTTATATTCACAGTGAAGGGAAGAGAAATAGATGCCAGGCATGTCTAGATAAAAATGAGGGGATTTTCTAAACACTGAGGACCAAACCTAAATTAAACTAATCTTGCAGTAGCTTGGTAGGAATGCTTTTTGGTTCTCCAAAAATTCAAGTGACTTGGAGCACATGGCATTCTGCACTCAAAAAAAGTTGTCTTTGAAAGACCAGAGAAATTTTGTTCAGCATCTCAGAGCTTTGTCAATGGATGTAGGAACGTCTTGGTCCAGTTATCACTTAGGTTTGCTTAGGGACATTTTTGAAGTGAAAAAGAGTCAATTATTTTATCTTTCTGTGATTCACGGACAGCATACAACAGTAATAGAAACAAAGGTTTGTCTAGTGACCTCAGGGACTGCAAGGAAAGTAGACGATATTAATTTCAGTGACACTTGGATTATCTTCAGGCTGTACTGACATTTTTCTCATATTCTGTGTAGCCTCAATATGCTGACTATTTGATATTCTTAATTGGATTCTCACGAAAATAGGAGCTGAAATATTTAACAACTCTTGAAATATGTTCTTTACCATGTAAGGATAAGGATAAATATCAGAAATATATATATTTTACTATAGTTACAAAGACGCTTTCACCAAATAAGATACAGTAAACCCAGGAACATAGTGTCATGATCTTGACCACCTGTCTGAATGTACCAGATAAGAGCTGGATTATCCATCAAACTTTGAATAGCAAGGACTGAAAAAGGGGCACCCAAGCTGTAAGTGACACAGCAGCCATTTCAAAGAGCTCTGACAACACTGGCACTGCATCCCATTTGGCTTGTACCAATCTGGATTCCTCACAGAGATGCAAGGACAACTGCCTCCGTTATCCTGAGAGTACTGCTCGTATAGTCAGCCAGAGCTTCAGAGGACAGACAGTGCTGGGAGCTGCTGCTGTCTTGGCTCTGGACACTGTCTGGGACAGCCCACTGCCACAGTTTGATCAAACCACCTGCGGGGCCAAGGACAGGCGCAATACTCAATATCAGATCTCAGCGGGTCCCCACAAGGGCTTGGCTGGTTCTTCCTACAGCATGCTGATTTGGGCTGTGGCAGAAGCCATGTGAGTCTGAGGCTCTGGTGTCTCATAAGACTGTATTCTAGCCTGCTCCACCCCCCGGGCAAAAAAAAAAAAAAAATCATGTCTTGTCCAAAATATTTTCAAATGATAGCTGCTTGTTGCCATCAAACTGCTTTCCTGTATTGTTGCTTGCAGTAAAGTTACAGTCATTGATAATTTCAGCAATCATCTGACAGTTATGAGCACAAGGCAGAACACAATTTAGCCTGTGCTGACATTGATTTTGCTGCTGAAACATTATTAGGATCTTACTTTTGATCATAATTGGTAAGGCTGTCATTCAGACTGAAGGTAGAAGAAGGACACGATTTTTATCTGCTTGCTTTTAGCTTTATAAATGCATATCAGCAGGAATAATGTCCAATTTTCACCACAATTTTCTATGCCCTGTATTTCTCTTTTATTTTTATTTCTTATTCCAAATGAAATGTAACCATTTCTATAAGTCACTCTCACATCTGCCTCTTGGAGAAAGCAGATGAGAATGAGATAAGGATTCACGCAGCAATATTATGACCAGGATCTCTGGCTGTCATTTTCTCCCCTTCCTTGTTACTGTTTGTGAACCTTTCTTCCCTCAACTGCATGTTCCAGGTAAGGTGTAGACTTTAGTTTCCAGTCCATTTACAACCCAAGTCTCCAGCAGGCTCAAGTGAGTTGGTTCAAGAATGCTGAGCTCAACAAACAGTTCTTACGGGCTTCTGGGCTGGAAGATGACAGACTTGCCAACAGAGCCAGAAGGATCCACTAGTAATTGTGTCTTACATTATGGAAAGTCTGCTGAACATGACACATTTTGAACAAAACATTTACAACACACAGAGCCAGCATTTTTTAGTGAAGCTAAATTAAAACATTAGAGCTAACATAAGGATGGACCTTGTTGCTGCAATTCATCAGTTGTTCCAGTCACTCTGCACATTTGTGTAATTAAGGAATCATTCCCCATGTGGTCACAAAGTAACTTGAATGTATTATTCTAGGATTGATGGCCTTGCCTTTTACTGCAATGCAGAGCTACATCTGTATATTTGAGTTACTAGGCACTTAGGCTCCTGAGTTACAGATGTCCAGCTTTCATGATTTAAGATGTCACTTATTCCAACTCCTGCACTGCAGAGGTGGTAGGATAAACACATACACAGTCCTCAGCTGCATACGTTGTGCAAACCCACCTCTGCTGATGGTTTCAGTAAATATGCCAGCCTGGGAACTGCAGCAAAGAAGCCAGCACGTGGACACTTCTACATGCCCTGCGATTGTAACAACTACAAAAGGTCTCACCAGAACAGGACAAAGAAATGGTGACCAGTTCTGTAGCACCAGAACTTAATACCGCATGTTAAAGGTGTCTTCTCTCACTTCAGTTAGTCAACAATCCATGTGGAGGTCAGGGGGCTAATTTCTCACCCAGGACTTTGGAGAGTGTAATCCTCACTTTTGCCTGCCAGTTTCATATCAGTTTTTATTCTGACTTCTACATTTTCACATCTCAGCTCTCCATATTTGAAAACCTAAATAACTAATCAAGATATCACTTCTCCATTTTTTTCGGATTGTAAAGAGGGAAACATTCAGAAGCATTAATATAAAATATCTAAGAGCATAGTATCAATAATTTGAATCAACTTTGAATAATATGCACCAAATCCTTTGTGAAGACTCTCATTCACAGCTAAGAGGTGGCTAGGTTGTTGTTTAGATTTCAACCTTAATGTTTGTACTTCTGCTATCATTGAAAGGGTCTGTGAAAAGTTACCAAGAATACTATATCTTTTTTCAATGGGTTGAACTCATTGCCCAGGATGCCAAATCCCACTGAAAAATATTTAGGACTCAGTAAACTAGCAGTAATTTTCTGCTGATTTTAGTCTCCATGTGCAGATTCAATGAGCTTTAACTCATGGTGTTGACTTAAGAAACTTCACTGAGTTCCCTTCAGTTTTCAGAACACATCCTATTCACAAACCTTAGTCTGTTATGTTTACCTTTTAAACTACTTCAATTAAGTATTTTATATTGTCTAACACGCAAGGGATATTCAGTGCTAAGCTAATACTGTTTTATGGATGCTGAAGGCATGGTAAGATCTCTTAGGTGTTGAGGCTATAATAACAAAATAAAACAGTGTCAAGACTAAAACCCCAGAAAATCTGGGCTATAGTACAGTGCTTCATATCTGTGAACTCTTTCCCCAGATGAACTAATTTTAACACAATAAGAAAGATCACAAATAAGTAACAATTTTATCTCTGCTGAGGAAACACATTGTACTAATAGACCTATAGCAGTGGTCGAGCCTTCAAGAGCTTATCCTTTCGTTGTCTATGGCACAATTTAGACTGTTCCCAAAGTAGCCAGATGTCTTTCCAAAATATCACAACTTTCCCCCCGACCCCTCCAGGAGATCTTTATACATCCTTATCTGTAATTTGTGTTGATAATTGATATTTCTTTTCAGAAAACTTTTTCCTAGCATGTCAAATAGGACTGATTTTTTTATATCTGCTTGTCTTCCTATTCACATGCATATCTAGTACCTTGCTCCCACTGGCTATGTTTCTGGCCAGAAAAATATGCAGGCAGTTTTATGTTATTTAACTGGGGCCCCAGTTCCAGAAGCAGTGCACTCGTGAGCACAGGGTAGAACAAATCTACACCTGCTCTAAATTGGACTACCTCCTAACAGCCTTTCCACAAGCCAGATTGCCTCAGCACACTGCAGGGACCACAAGGCAAGGCTGCTGGCTCTGCTCCACCCGGAGTTTCTGAGCCAGCTAGGAGAGAAGACTTTTCAGGTGCTTGGAGGTATTGATGAAGTGTAAGAGGTGGACTGTGGGGCAGGATCTTGTCCAAATGACCATTGAGCATACATGTATTTAGAGGATAGGAATGAATTCTTCTTGTGTTATCATTTTTCAGCTTTTGTCTTGGTATAATCCTGGCCATCAACCTAACCTGAACGCTCACAGTGCTGTTTTCCGATATTTCATTCTCTTGATCTAATTACCCCTTTCTATAAAGTGCCATTGTCAGAAACCTTTAGCTGCAAAACTATTATATGAAAACTTCACCAATCATTGCTTTATGAAGTCTATCCAGTCCTTAAATCTTAATTGAGGAATAAATCATTGCACAGTTTACCATTCTCTTTGTAAAGTACATCCAGTTATGGGGAAAAAAAATGGGACAAGTTTTCAACTCTTCTCTCAGATATTTTATAAGAGAATGTGAAAAAAGTAATAAAGCAAGGAAGGCATGAAATAACCTGAAACTAATGAGAAATGCTTAGTTATGATTTACCTCTGCTGCAACATTAGAAACAGGACAGAATTCAGCCCCTATATCATTGTCAGCATGTAAAGGTCAGCTGTCAGATAAAGACCTTTTCTAATCACATTTTCTGTCCAAGAATGTATAGTAGTACTAGAAGTTGGTAACAATTTCTTTCCCCAAAATACTAATTAAATTTTGGTTAAATAAGAAATAGATTTAGAGGTCACTTACCAATAAAACTTCTTGGGGAAGAACACATGTGGCAGTATCTGCACATACCAGAGTATACTTTCTGGTTTTCACCCTTCATCTACCACTTTTACTGGTATAAAATGTTGATCTTAATGATGTGATTCCTGTGCTACATTAATCTCAATGATGTCAAAATGAAATACAGTGTCACTCTCAAAATGAATAATTAAACCCTTTAAAACCAACCACTGTCAAATAGATATCATCAACTAACGCTATGTGAGTGTTTCATAAAAATGTAAATATCTTTCTTACATTGAGATGTGGCAATCGTTTTATTTTAACAATACAAATCTTTGCTCACCAAAGCAGCTAAAATACTGGAAATTAATCTGAATTTAGTCACCAAGAGCATAATTCTGTTACAGTGGAGTGACTGCGAATTTGTATGCTTTAGGTGAACTAATGTCAAAGACTTGTTAACTGTAATCTTTCTGATTTTTTTTTTTCAAGAATGCAGAACTATCTGCCTTGTACATTCGCCACACAATCTATTGAGTATACCACCTTATTGTAGATATTCTATTTTTGACAATATTGTGTAGAGATAAAGAATACAGAAATGCTGGCAGAGGAGAAGAACTAAAACTAATAGTTACCCATACCATGTCATAAAATTATTTTTACTGCTAAGAATGTCAGTGGCAGATTTGGAAAAATGTTAAGCTCCACTTCAAATAAATGAAAAGTAAATCTTGCATGTAGAAATTGCCAAATTATAGTCCTGAAGTCTACATTCACTCCTGTTTATCAAGTCACTGATGTGCCAGGTTCCCTAAATAATTGAGATTGCTTGTCATCCAGATGCTCAATAGACAGTGCTAATTACCCTCACTACTGAAAATACAGATGTGAGCACACACTGACTCAGTTTGACAGTGTTTCATCTGACCTCACTAGAAGACAGCAACCTGATTACAACAATCCTAAATTTTGAGGTCATTTAGATTTTCCAACCACGGTTAATTAAGCTTAATACAAGCATAAGGAAAAGAAGAGCTTTTAGCTGTGTTTCCTCCACTGCATTCTCTCCTTCCAGCTGTCCTGCTCTGGCTGGCAGTGCCAGTGTGTCTACTATTGTCAGGAAGTTTCACTCCAGAGCATCAGGGTCTTATCCTCTTATTCATATTGCATTGAGTCTGACTGAGATGGAGTT
>WEIS01100564.1:0-13867 GCA_013389965.1 Todus mexicanus
TTTTCCCCCCCTTTTTTTAAATTTACTTTTTTAAAATTTACTTTTCCTAAATTTACTTCAAACAGCCTAGTAACTCATCAATTTTCATAAATTTAAATTTCCAATTACCTTATAACTCCATTAATTTAAACTGTTTCACCATTGACATCAAGTGGTTTTCAAGAGAAGACATCTACCTGCTATAAAGGAGCAGGGGCTTGTCTATGTCACAAAATCAATGTGTAACACACACAAAGATGAACCTCAAATGACTATATGAAAAAAAGCGCCAAAATTTGTGGATCACGGGATTTATGCAGGACTCAATTTTGGCAGCTTGGCCAAAATTCAATTCTATGGCTGACCGTGGGCAAACTTGTTAGCTCTGGTTCCCACAGGCAAGCACCACAAAGTAATGTCAGCTTGAGCCAGAGACAAAAACAGCATTCAGGGAGTTCTGCACTTCTGTTTAAATGACATGGACCAGCCACTCCAAACTGTACCCCTACTCCATCTTTCAGGTGACACTCACAAAATAGAGTTCAGCAGCCCAAAAGCTGGCTCTTGCACTTGCTCCCAGCGCTCCTGCTCCTCACCCTTCAAATCCCCTACAGAACTGGAAGTCAATTTTGGTATCTCTTTCCTCTTTGACCCCACACTCTTCTGTGCTAGACAGAATGGCCCATGGTGGCTTAAGGTCAATGCTGCTTCCATTATGAATGAAATCCAGGAGACCAAGTAACTCTAAAGCTTAGAGCTAAATTATACTAAGTTGAAGTTAAAGTTAAGCTAAGTATGACTTGAGTAGAAATTCTCCTGGAGTCAAAAATAAGCAAATTTTGGTACATGTAAAATGTCTCATAACCTGCTTATCTGAAAAAGGTTTAAAGTGCTACTAGGGTTGTGTGTGTCTTTAAGAAATTACTATAAAGCCTTGCTCCACTGTCTTCAGCACATAACTATGCTCTCACAGCACTATACTCTAAATCTCCCTTCTATTAATCTAGAATTTTAACATTGTGACTACAGGGATGACTTATCTTATTCCTTTTCATTGACTGAATGTCAAAGCTTTCAGAGGTATTTATACTGAAGAACATAATCTGTGTCTGGGGGCTATTGTGCTGTTCACAATATCAAACATACGAGTGTGGTAAATTTAGGTTAAAGATTCTCTGGTTCTATTTCAGCATGTGTTAACTTGATTCACCCCTGAAAACCTGTTGCTGCATTTTAAATCAATGGTAAGGAAGAGCAATGTATCACATAAGAATTCTGAAAACAGCTTTGTTCCAGTTCAGTCCTTTTTTCATGGTCACGTTTCCGGAGGTCACTGAGTGATTTTTGCAACTTCAGACATGGAAGACGGCCACTACCAGCTGTGTTGACACATGAAGTAACAGTATTGGGCATAAACCTCAGGATTATGCCTGAGTGCAGGTGTTTAAGTACAGAAGGGTGTTTAACTATCACCAGATGAACTTAGGTTTGAAACACCGAACTGAAAAGATGATCATTTCCCTCGGAAGATGTGTACTGCACAAGCAGTGGTGTTAATGCAATGCACAGCCTCTATAACTCAAGCAATTTAGCACAATTCCCAGGCTAGCACTCTCTAGGGAAATGCAATTGCTCCTTTGCTGAAATAAACTGTCAGAACACATTCTCAGATAACCTGAATCAATCACAGAATAAAATGTATTTCTCCAAATTTAACAATACAACCAAATACATCAATTTAATTCACTCTGTATAGTAAGTACTATCAACTAGCCATAGAATGGCACAGAGAGACCTTTCTTATGAGTTAGATATAATTATAACAAAAATCAGGCAAGAAGGGTGCAATGATCCTTCTGCTGATAGTCTCACCAGGGTAACTCCCGTGGACTTTGCGTATTTACCTCTGAATTAAAATGGGTCATACGCAAACTCTTCATATAACTAAGTGCTGACAGTGGCTTTGGATCACACTTTTTAATGCTTTTTATTTTTTTAAATTTTGTCTCACTTCTAACCAAAGCACAGAAGACAGGACATGGATGACTCTTCATCTCTAACTATTTAAAACAGATCACACCATCTTTATAAATGAGAAGCGATAGGTAAATTTGAGGCTAGAGACTTGATGCAGGAATTAACTAATAATATTTTCTGATATGTTTATACAGTTAGTCTGATTAGGTACTATAAATTATATTTAGACCTAGGACCTGGGTCTGTTAGGTCAGAATATGAATATGTATGTGTGCCAGGGAGGCTTTCATCAGTTCCCCTTTCTCCTCTACAGAATATTTCAGAGGCTTCATCTCATAAATGAACAATTGGTTCCAGCAGAACCCAAAAATTTTATGAGCTTAGGGCAGCAACTGTTTTATGTTTTCAGTGATGTCCCCATTATTTCTTCTTTTCTTGGTTATATTGATGTGAGAGAGTTTAGTGCAACGAACAAATTTCTAACCATATGGTTGGTTCTTCTTTGCACAGTTTGAAAGCTTACTTTGACAGATTGTTGTCTCAGTGTTTAATAAAATATCAACACACACAGCAGAGAAGAAGTGGCATTCATCTCCAAGAGATTTCTTATACTTCAACTGGTATATTGTAAGAAACCTTCTCAATATCTAACATTTGCCTCAAAACTGCACCAGGTCTTTCTGTCTAGGCATCCACATGTGAAGACAGTATTAAGAATCTAAACTTAAAGATTAATTGTCAACTGAAATTTCCTCAAGCCTGAATAGCAAAGCATGTCCCTAGCAACACTGTATACTACCACCAGTCTAATTTCTCTCCAAGTGACTACACCAGCTTTCCACAATCATCAAGTCCAAGTCTTGATGTGTAATTTAAAGGTGGAGTCAAATACTCTGAGACAAAGTATTATGAATTACTTCATTCCCTTCAGATACGAGGGAACACTTTGAATGGTAAATCTCCTCTGCACAGCAGGCAGAGCCTTCCGGGCTGGCTCAACGTGGGGAACATTCTTTTACAGAGGGAGAGGACCTTCCCACACTCCCTGTCCTAAGCATGGGGGGCACCGCAGGGTTGCTCCCTGTCCCACAGCACATTGACAGGTAAACCCATGCTTCACTTCAAACAGGACCAGAAAGCTCTGCAACAAAGTACATACAACAGCCTTTTCTCATTTCTCATAACTTCAGGGCTTGAACTAGATAAAAGAAGAATGAACCTGATGTGCCAAATGTGAATCACATCATTTAAAGTGCAATTGAAGCCAGTAAGGGGTGTTAGCCTAAAGTCTGCAAAACAGTCCTGGGAAACATGCAATGCTAACAAAACTGGAGCAATTCATACCCAAAGGAATAAATGTTAACTAGTTAAGGCTGGGTTGTAAATTAGCTGTCATCACTCAGGAAAAAGATACTACAGTATTGCAGACATCTCAGCAAAAACCTCTGCTCATTCTCTGGCTATGGCTGCAATAACTGATCAAGTGGTAGAATATATAAAAGCTGATATGTATAATAGTTGTAACTCTATCACAATGACATTGGTCGTCATGCCTTTCGTGTCATTGCTAGGATTGTGATCGATGTGATTTTTTACTGCAGCTGATGAGTGACAACTACTTAATGACTGACACTTCAGGGATTGAACTAGAACAGCCTAAAAGTAAAAGCATGAGCTGAGTCCTGGAAAGAAGACTCCAGATTTCTGATGACTCTTTAACCAGTGAAGTCTAAGCACATCCCCTCTCCCTGCATTACTCAGTGAAGGTAAGAAAGTAAGTAAACAAAATTATTTAATGTGATAAATAAACTTGTAACTATATGGTTTCCTTCCTGAGAATGGAAAGCTTTAAGCAAATATCTCCCTGAAAAACAACAAAAAAAAATTATTTCTAAAAATCTGTCTTGTTCAAAATACACGGTGGTAACTGACATCTTATCTGCTTGGAGTAAAGAGTTTGTGGAAGTGACAAAAGGTTAGACTGCTGCAATGATTCAATCATACCAAGGCATATTTTCCATTTTAAGGGTATTACACAACAGAAGTTGCTATAATAGCGCATTATTATCACTGAGTGTTATCTATTGAGAGAGATTCAAAGCCTGCTGTCCTCTTACTCTAAAATTTCCAAATGAGGTCCTAACTCTATCCTATCCTGAACAAAGCTAATGGAAGTGAGCCTACAAAACACGGAGCCTGCTGGTATGCCAAGACAGTGCAGTTGCATGACCCAGAAACAAAGCCCACAGAAGACTGGTATAAAGCATTCTTAGTTTAAAGCTTTTCAAGTGGAACAAATTTGTTGGAGAGTTGGGTCATCACCAGACAACCACCTGTTCAAGCAAAGGGTAACAGAATAAAGCACAAAACCACCAACAATCAGCAAGCCTTTCCAGCAGGCAGCTTCTCACCCTGAAATGAAGGACTGGAGATCTTATGAAAGACGTACAAGTTGTCTGCAGCCGTGGAAGGGGGCTACTATTTGTTTGGGATGGGAAAGGGAAAAATACTGGGGTACTGTAGTTATGGGTGGAAGTTTAAAACTCCAGTTAGACAATAAATTATCTTTTCCATACTGCATTTCTTGAATAATTTTCATTCACATGGACATTCATATTCATTCACTAAAGGGCACCAAGATTTCTTCAAATGCACTTTTTAATACATTTAATAGTAGAAATATAATTCAGCTTAAAGCCAGGAAGTATGCAAGTGCCCATAGAATTATAGAATAATTCAGGTTGCGAACGACCTCAGGAGGTCATCAAATCCAATCTCCTTTTTCAAGCAGGCTTGATACTCAATTCAGATTAGTCTGCTCAGGAATTTGTACAGTCAGATATTGAAAACCTCCAAGGATGGAGACTGCACAGCCTCTGAGGAGATCACTCCAATGCTTAGTTACCCTTACAGTATTTTATTTTATTTTTTTAATTCATCCAGTCAGAACCTCCCCTCTTTCAATTTATGACAGCTGTCTCCTGCTCTCTCACCATGCACCTCAGGAAGGAGCTTGTCTCCACATCCTTGAGGGCCTCATCACAGGTATGGGAACAGTGCTATTAGGTCCCCCTAAAACCACCCAGGGCAAACAAGTCTATCTCCCTGAGAATCTCTGCACAGGGTATGTGCTCCAGCCCCTCAAATATCATGGTTGTCCTCCACCAAACTCACTTGAGTTAATCAGCGTCTTTTGGTATGGGAGGGCACAAAGGTGGATGCAGTATTCTAGCAAACACTAAATAAAACATGGATATCTTCAACTTGTTGGTTGTGCTCGTGTCGAAATTGCCCTCTGGGCTGGTGGCCTTCATTGCTGCCAGGGCACACCGCTCTCACGTTTAGCTGACTGCCCACCCTATCCCCATATGCATTTCCAAGAACTGATAACTGAATGTAAGATATCAAAATAAATCAAGAAGTGTCTGATGTACACACATAATACTGAAACAGAACATAAAATCCAGACATAACACCCCGACGAATGAATACGCTACTGCTTTCAGCTTACGTCCATGGATTCACAAGAGTAGATCTGGGGAGAAAAAAATCTTAACACTGGATAAGTGAAGTTCATTATCTGTCATTTTAAATTCAACATTGAAGAGTATGTACCTGCACTGGAATTTTTTTTTTCAGAGTTTGCAAATCAAAAAAACGTGGAAACCCACAGAACCCCTCCAGTGGATATTTAATTCATCCTATTTATACTTGTCATTCACTCCTCAAACAACTGATTGTACTGGGATATTAAACTATGTGAATGAACTATTCATTTTCTTAGGTGCCAGAAACATACAGGAAACTGAAAATGAAAAACAGGTATAAAAAAGAAAGTCCAGATACTTATCTTTATGAAATTTAATAAAGTTTTTGAAAGAGATATAGCATTTTGACATTACCTCAACATGGGATTGTGCAATGTAGGTTTAATCCTAAAGGCTGTGTAAAATCTAGGGCCGGGATTTTAGTCCTTCTGTCCTAGTTTGTCCTTCTGTCTTTATCTCAGAAGTACCGGGGAGAAGGTGCACAGCACTGCACCATCAGGTGTTGTTCACTGGCTTGTAATTCTGTCATCGCATCCACATAGTGGCATATTATGTGGACTTAGCTGGCTCCATAAACCGAATCTATGGTGTACTTCCAAATTAAAGTGATGATATTCAGAAAATCAGGTAACTTTTGCTGCTTGGAGTAGAATACTGTGCTCAGTTATCAGCTTTAAGTGTAGCCACATAAAATCTCCATTCACATTTCTAGCAAAGCCAGAGTTTTACATATGCCACAGAAGAACTTGAGGGATTACTCAGTAATAGTTGTATACAATAATGGTTAAGTTAGTAAACAGCTGTCATGTCATCTACTGGGTATGAAGGGACAGGCAACATTATCAAGGCAGAGGTACTTGGCAAAATATCTGTTGTTTATGTTATCCAACAGTGCCAGGGAGAGAAAAGTGTGAGAGCCAGGAGACAGAGAGAGAATTATGTGGGGGAAAACTCTTACTAATTCTCATAGTCATTGTGGACCTGACTCACCACTGAGTCACTTCAACAGTGTGCCAGGGCAAATGAGCCATTTTTGACAGAGTTTACACCAGCATAAATGTAGTGTAATGTTTTGAATCAATCCTCATCTTCTCCTTACTGGATTAATTTATTATCCCACTAGATGCCAAGAGACAATAATGTGAAATGTTGAATCCATGCACCTGCAGCATTACTTACAGCTTTATCTGTCTCACATGTACAGTTATTTCATATTTTCTGGATTCTGGCTCATCTCACTGTACTTTGCAGAACCTTGAGACTTCCCACCCACATTTGAGTCATTTTAACTGCTTCCCACACACTCTTTTTTCTTCCAGGTATAATGTGCAGATTGAATGTACCAATAGGGACATTTCTCTCTCAGCAATAGTAACGTACTATATATTGAACTCTCAGAAGAAGTTTCTAATGCTTGTGGGAGAAATAAAAAAAATAATTAAAACCCTCTAAAGGCAATAACTAAGAAAACAGAAAAATAGAAAGAAAAATCAGCGCTATTATGAGTGTAATCTGTCTGTGACATCTGCAAACAGGTTCTGACTCCGAAGCATTCACTTATGTCACAGGCAGGCAAAAACTGGTAAAAGGCCAACAGTGTATTTTTTATATAGAATTCAGTACATGATCTTGCAAACCAAAATGGTCTGTCACTACTGAAAATCACCGATTTTGCATTTGGTTGCTTTTGTTACATAATGAATTATTTGCCCCTTTTGTCTTTTCCTTCTCAGCTTCACAAATTTTTCTTGCCACCCACTGAGACTGGAAGAAGCTTCTGTTTTCCATTTGCTCAATAATTTTCATTTCTTTTCCACTTTCCTCTCCCACTCCTTAAAATCCACTTATGGGCCAAGACAAGCTGCAGCTGGCTCTCACTTCTGCCATCCCTTGATCAGGGAGAGGGAGTGAAGAAGCAGAGAGACAACTTGCAGACAACAATCCCCTTCCTTTTGGACTTTGCAGCTGTGCATTTAGCTCATTCACTTCAGATGGGAAGAATGAAGCAGCAACCAACACCAAACAGCCCTGGGGAGGCAGCATGACGAGACAGAGCCAGCACAGCTCTTGTCATGCTGGTTGTGGTGATCCAGGCAGCAAACATCTGAGGACAGAGGCCGTCTCACATTTTGTGCCTGAATAAGGACTGACATTTTGGATCCCCAAATTTAGCTGGGACTTGAAATGCTGCTGTCATTTGCAGTATTGACATTAATAGTCCTTCCTGGAAGTAGGAAGTTGTTACTTTCAGACTCATCCACACATTTCCAGTTCAATATACCATTCAGATGCTCTTACTTTGTGGGGAGGGGGAGAAAAAACAACAACAACAAAAAAATCCAACAAATTTTGAAAAAGCACAAAAAAATGCTGAAGGTTGACAAGATGAAAAATCTTAAAGATACAAGAAATGAGTCACATAGGCTACATTCCTGCTATTAGCAAACACACTGAAGCATTGTCACATGGGCCAGAGCAGCCTGGAGATTTTATCAACAAAGCCAATTGTCACTAAGTGCACTTACTGCTGCACCACTGTCATGGTTACTGGAGAGAGCTGGAGGCAGGTACTTGTGCTGTTGGTTGGATCACAGGTAGATACAGGGCACTGCAGAGCAGTGCTCTGGCCAACCACAGTGTGCCCCAGGCATGAACCAGAAGACCACCAGGAACAAAAGAAATTATGTACAGTAATAGGGTGAGGAACTGAAGAGATCCAAAAAGTGAAACGTCTCACATTGTCAAAATATTCAAATGCTGGCGAATAGTGCTAGATAATAACGCATCACCACAGCAACGTATCACTTAGAAAGGCATTGTCACTGGCACGCTGTAAGCTGTTCATACCTGGGGCTTGGAAAGTATCAAGGTGACTACTGCAATCACTGCTTTCATGCTTTAAACAATCAAGATAGTTTAAGATAGTTAACTGGTAGTACATTTTTACATAATGGGAAAAGGCAGTGGACACCATTCATCTCTCTGCCAGGCTCAGCAGTGAGAACTATGCGCTAAAACTCTTTAACACATACAAAACCACACAGGCACAAATGCACAGCAGCACTACTGGGGACTTTTTCCGTACATATGAGAGAAACCCTCAGCAGAAAAGCAAGCAAGCAAGCAACTGAAAAACCCTACAAAACCTGAAACAGTCATTCTTATTAACCAGTTTTCCTCAAATTCTTAACTTCTCTTCTGTGTTATTCAGAAGCAGTTTGAAAACCCCCTTACTTTTGTAAAAATGTTAACAGGCTTAAGCAATCACCAAGTACTACTCAGTGCTCTTCCTCAATAAACATAAAACCTGATTTACAGGGTAAAAACTATGCAAACAGTTCCTCTTAATATGTACTGTTCTTTTCCTGACTCCTCAACAATTGGGAGTTTTTAAGTTAAGAAAATAAATACGGATAGGTGTAGCTCTGTACCTCTTTCTGGAGAGAAGTGGTTGAAAAAGGGAAAGGATGAATGTGGGAGAAAGATAAGGTGAATGGCTAAAACAATACAACTGGGGTACAGAAAAGACTAACAGCTACAATCAAAACTATTTGCATTGTGATTTATCTGTCGATAGTATTTTTAACGATGCCTGTTTTAAAGCAGAAAGTCTAAGTCAACTGTCAATTAACACTTACCTAGCCAAGCTACTATGCACTGATGATTAACCTGCCTTTGCAAACCAGCAGCCCCAGACAAATGTAAGTGGCACCAAAAGAGACCGTTCTCAAGCTGCAAAACGCCTTGCACCTCAGCAAACACTATGCATTGAAAGTGCTAGTTAATATTTCCTACCTTAGATCGTTTCCTTCTGCAAGAGCTAATGCTGATTTATTTAGATGTGTCTTTTCCAACAGCTTTCATTCTTCTTTCGGGATGGGAGAAAGCTGGCATGGAGAGCAGCTTCTAACCGAGGATGACACTTAGATCCTTTTGCTGCTCTGACAGCCTTCGCAAGGCTGCCCATGCTACAGGAAACCCTTAGTTTGTCTGGACGTAGCTGCACGTTTCAGTATTAATGCCTATATTATGAGCTGCTCAAGTACCTTTCACACATCACTAGGTTCTGTTGTTAGTGAAACAGCAGGGTAACAGACACTTCAGAATGAACCATTCTTCCACACTGCAGGCAGAAATTTGTACACCCTGCTGTACAGCATTAGTCTCGTCTCTCTGCTGTACTGATACTTTTGCAAAGGGAAAGGCAATTGATTTACAAAGTAGATGTGGCTGTAAACAAAAGCAGCTCAACCCTAGGGCAAAGCAAAAAAACAAACTACAGAGCATAAGATTCATGTTTTAATAAGGCAGTGAAGTATAAGTGGCATTTAATTGACATATAAATTATTGACATTTCTAGTCTTGTTCCTGCCTAATGACTACTGCATTTTTTCTCTTATTTTAAAGTAACATATGGTTGTGATTAATAGATTTTAAAGAAACATATTGATTAGGCTTTTCTAGAGATTTACACACACGTAAACCAGAAAAACGTTAACCCTTTCTTCCACCACACATACTGAGTGCCATGCTGCCATGTTAGGATGTCATATACAGCAGATGGACCCATCTTTATGTTTAGTAAGTGATACAGCCATCTTCACCAACACTTTGCACCACAGGCATGTAGCTGTAAATCACAGGACAGTTGTAAACAGAATTCTAGTCAAGCACTGAAAATACCCTTCAGTGCTTAAAGAAACATTTGAGTTGCATGTGTAAATAAGCCCCAAGAGACCTTTCCAAAAGCATAACTTCCAAGGTGCTACATTGTCAACTTTTATTCACATGAAATTCAAAACACCAGCTAGCAGTGGAGCAAATCTGCCTCGTTCATCAGCTACTGGTATAGCTGGTCACGGAGGTCTTCTACAAGGCATCTCAGCTTGGCCATCACTAGGCTGCAGTTCCCTATCCAAGCAATCACACCTGATCCCCTCACAGCCTATACTGCACTTGTCATCAAAACATCCCCATGTGGTTCTCTTTGGATATGAAGATGTCCTCTAACAACATAGGAAATCATTAGCTGAAACAGTGGATGAAGAACCCTCCAAGTACCTGACTATGGACTATGGGCTATTAATATTAACAAAGCCACAGAAAAAAATCCACACGGACTATGAGATATACCAGGGAAAGTACTTTCTTTAGAAACAGTGGAAGGGGTTACTATGACTGCAAAATGTAGCAGTGTGACACCATCTGGAGTATTGTATCCACTCATGCTGCAAGAAGGTGGTTCCAGTTAGGAAGAGGCAGTGAGAAGGTTCACCAGCATCACCAGAAAAGCCCGGATCTGACTTTATGAGCAGAGGAGAGTTTGGTTGACTCAGTTTTGAAAAATAAAAGTTGAGAGGAACTAAGATTGTGCTCTATAAATTCTTCTTAGAATTCACCAATTAAAGGGGAGAAGATAAAAGCGGAAAATTAATCTGTATACCAAGAATTAGTAACTACATAGAGACTACTTTAAAACAGAGAGATGCTGAAATTGAGGTAAAGTTTCTAAATATCAGACGTTAAGGAAACATGGGCATATTCCCCAGGGGGGGACCAGGAGTCACTGCCTGTCACATAGCTCCTCTACGCACCTCAACAACCTTCAAAGCTTCTGCATGGCCTGTCACGTGGGAAGGACTGGGAAGCAGGACACCCACCTCTGCCTCCTCCCAGCAAGACACAGCTAGAGGACTGGTTCAAAAATCACAAAACAAATGAAAAGTGTTTTCTTAATTGAAAGTGGTTTGTATTAGGCTCTGAATCACCATGTGAAATATAGTTGTCGAAAAAAGGTAATTACACTTATTTTGTCTGGTTTTATAGACATTAACACAAGTTGAGATTTTAATTAAAAAATAACTGTGATAGAGGAAGAGTGAAAAAATACTTTTAGTGACAAATACAGGAAAATACATTGCAACATGACAAAAGGGAAACGGCTGGTTATAAAAATTAACAGCTTCTTATTTTAAAATGTGTTTATTTCCTGTGTCATTCCATGTTTTTAGCTACAGAATAAACATTAAAATAAGCACTTTTTTCTCCCTAAAGGTTTTTGGTTGCAAAACATTTTAAGTCAAGCTATAAAGTAAACTCCAGTTGCCTCTTGCTCCCCATTTAAGATGCTAGGTTGAAAAAATATATATGGTCATGGATAAAACGTAGCAATTTCAAGGAGAGGACTGATGTTGCATTAAACAGTGTTCTGTACGCTTCATGACCAAAGCAAACCTTGCCCATAAAAGCACTGGCGGGCAGGGATTTTTATAAAAGGAACAGCATAACTGTTGCCTTTGAAAGCAGTAGAAGAATTCATGGTCTCTGTAAATTAGCCGCTCAGCCTCTTTTGTAGTTTTTCCAGTACAAGTTCCCTGGGAGACTGGGGGCAAGCCAAGGTGGACTGGAGGGGAAGAAAGAAACAAGAAAGTAATTATAAACAGAGCTATCCTGTGTCTAAGCCCATTTACTACATGGAATGAATCTGGCCCTCAGAAAATGGGCTGAAGGAAGAATTTAGGTAACTAAATCATCATTGCATTTGACTGGAAACCTACATAAACAGCCATATTTTTATAAGTTATCAGTAACTCACACAAGTCAACTCTCCCTTCCTCTTCTGCTGAATAAACACTTAAAATGAACAAGTGCTGGAAAGGGAGACAGTATCATAAAATCTGGGCAGAGAGTAATTGTGGAAGCAGCTGTCCTCCTGACATTATCACAGAAATCAGAGATGGAAAAAATCCTATTAGGTCATATAGTCCCTCCCTTTGTCATGGCAGGACTGTTCCCTAACGTAGATTTTCCAGCGCCTTGTCCAATCTTGTTTTAATACTATCTAAGTGATAGCTTCCAGCAGCTCCCTTGGGAGACTATTCCTCTGCCTAGTCAGTATTGCTATCACAATTTTGCCTCACTTAAACAGCAATATGCCCTGTTATTTCTGTGTATTTCCAGATTACATTGGTAAAAAGAAATACTGAAGTTTTGAAAAATATTTCAAGATTCCACAAAAGATACATCCTACAACAAAACCCAGCCATGGCTATTTTTATCTTTTTCATGTCCTGGTGACCAGGAGATATACAAACATATCAACAAGCTGGCCAGTGACAAACACACACCAAGTTCAATACCAGACAGATGAAAGAGATCAGTCCCAATTCCAAGCCTTCCACAGAACAAGTCCATTTGCTGCTGATGAACAACAAATGACTTAGCAATGTTAGCTACGGATACGGTCTCTGCGTTCTTTCAGCTCTGCTTAGGTCATGCCTTCTAGCCTAGCTTCGTAGTGAGTTATGTGTGCTACCTCCTCATCTGATTGCTCTCCATGGTCAACAAAGAAACTCAACGGCCCTTTAATGTCATCCCTCACAGGGGTCCAAAGGCTTGTGGAAATCACAAGCTGAAAGCCATGGAAGGAGCCTCACACTGTGTATCACCTCCTGACCATGTACCAGACAGTGGAAAAGTAAAGAAGGCTCTTACGATATTTCATGAGGAAATAAGAGTTGATGGGAGTGGTTATTTTGGGAGATGTCATGAGGAACAGGACCTATGGCATATAGGACATGCACCCATACTCTGACTTCATTAGTTTTGATGCACACAAAACAACAAATTGTTTTATACAATCTTATGGATTGACAGGCCATAAAGTTTTAAGGTTGTTGCAACAAGCCTCCAGACATTAAATATCATTGTACCTGTTCAAATCTATTGTATGCTTCATACTAACTTCAGCCTACCTTTCCTATTTGACAGCAACACCATCTGACACTGCTGTACTTTCACAGATCATGAAAATATTTTCTCATCTCTTTTCTAAAAAGGTTTCAGTATCTTTCATCAGTACTATTTCCACAGTTAAATGCCACAAACTTCAACTGAAGTTGCACCAGCTTGCACCAGTACTAAACTAAGAAGAGAATCAGTGCTACAGCACTGTCACAAGAACAACACTGGGGAAGGGGAGCGGAGGGGGACGTACATACACTAACCAACAACATCATCTAGAACTATAGTGACATGTGTCATCAGCCATAGTAAAATTCCTACAGTAGCTTTAAAGAACTAACTTTTCTCAAGTTTGTTATTAGTCCACCTACAATAAAACCAAGGAACTCTGCTCCTGTTCAGTAGGCTCTAACCAGGCAGCTAGAAGAAACAGATACAACCACACATGGCCCCAGGTCCCACAGATCCAACTCAGTGTTGTTACTATGCAGATCCTTTAAACCTTTTTTTTTCCTCGTCATCACCCACAGAGACAAGGGCCAAGTTCTTAATCACATCACATCACATGCTATTGTTTAATCATAATGCAGATAAAATATTACCAGATAAAATGAGCGCTT
>WEIS01100591.1:0-11436 GCA_013389965.1 Todus mexicanus
AAAATAATAAATAAAAATAAAGAAAATTAACAGAAATTATGTCTTTTACCCTCTCAATTACTTGTTAGATTACCATGTACTGCAGGCAGGCAATACATGTCTGTTCAGCTTCTTAGTTTAAAACACTTTAGGTCTGACAAAAGGGGAATTGGAAGCCTGAGGAATATTTAGTGCTGAGAGTTAGCACTGTGACAGACTCACATTCACATCAGCTTCCAGGTGATCAGCTATTTTGCTGGGGAACCCCTGATCCACCTCTCACAGCTCTGTATTTGGTTTGTTCCGAATTATATATCCAACATATATATGTTAAAGGATTGATGATGCATAAAGCAGACATAGGAGTGAAATCAGACAATCCAACACTCTCCAGTGTAACTAGAGATTTAATGTCATTAATCAGTAGTTCATTTGACACTGGAAACTGTTAGGATCTTTTATTTATTCAAGAGCAGCAGTGTTGAACAAACAGAGGATGATACAGGCATTTCCATCACAGCATGTGCAGCCTGACTTGATAAAATCTAGGAATATTTTAATATCATTAAACAGCTGCATTCGACTGAAATAAACCAAATGCCTGACAAATTTCTGTATCATAGTGATCCTGATCACTGACAAAATAATCTATGATATCCTGGTATTTGAAACTGTTTTGGGACCCCAACTAGTGCAGAGAAATAGAGTTAAAATCACCTCTGAGTATTACTTTTCTGTGAGTATAACCATAGAGAGAAAGACCAGCAACTCAATTGCTTGCAATAGTCCATTTCATGATTTTTGAAATTAAACAGGGTTGCAAAGGATTTGGTTCTTCCAAAACACTCGGCACTGGTATACGGGTGGTGTTATTGGGATTAGCAGGCCACCAATCTCAGGGCTTTGGAAATCAGACACACAAAGTACTCTGCTAAGCACAATTCAATCAAATTCTGTGTGAGTTAACAAATCCTGGGAATGTTGGAGATCTAAAAAATGAACACTACAGATCAAACTCTCGTTTGCCTTCAGAATATAGTTATATATAATTTACCTTTGACTTTCCTCCCTTCCTCTCCTCAAAAAACCACATTACTGAAAAGTAAAGTCATAGTTTTTCTGTCATATACACACAGCCTAAATTGTAAGTGCTTTTTGAGGATATTTATTGGTGAAGATAGTCTAATCCTGCATAGGTAGAGAACTGATTAGCCAACATTATTAACTATTTTTACAACATCAATATGCAGAGCCTTCAGAAAATGTACTGATCTAGAGAGTATACAGCAAATAGCTTCAAGAGCCTAGTAATCTCTGGTTTCTTTTGCAGAGGAAATTTTAAAATTTTACCATTTGAATTATACTGATTTACGTACTGCAGGTACACTCAGTTATGAAGCAGTGGCAAACTAAACTGGAAAAAGGGAAAAAAAGGTATTCTTGCTCTGGTATAATCACATCCGCATAGGAAATCATGCTAGTAAAATAATACAAACAAGCACTCTACAAACAACTATATGGAAAAGGCTCATCAGTCTGCCCCTAAGCATCTCTGGAACGCCATCTGCCAAAGGTCATCACCTCCTCAGCCCCAGCAACACTACTCAGACATTTGCTTCCAAAGATGTTGCAGTCAGAATAAGCTAGGTGAAGTCGAACAGTTTGAACAGATGCTGGTTTGCTTAACCTAAATCTAACCAGGACGTATTCTTGTAAACAGCTTTGCTGGTGAATCTGAGCAGTGGTAATCTCTGGAAAGTTATGAACACCTGGTAGCATCTTGTACCAACACATTTGAAACTAGAGACACATATATTTGAATCGTAATTAAAGCTATAGATGTACATGGGTAGGTTTCCCTAGAAAACAAGCACATACCTACAGGGCCAGGTGGTTTGAGGCTGACCATCCAGATAACCAAGACATAAATGAGGAAGATAAATATCTGCAATCGCTATCGTTTCTCTCTCAGTGCATTTTCTGCTAGCAAATTTAGAGCCATCAGTGTAGGACAAGTGGCTATGAGGAAGGTAACCACAGAGATGGTTCTAAAGCTTGGCATGGAGAGGGCATTGCATACCTAAGGACTTCTCTGTAAGACAAAAGCAGATCATTTGGATAAGCTGAATTTAGGAGGGGGATAGAAGGCAGGGGGTCAACTGCTTACATGGAAGCATCTGGAAAGGACTCTGATGAAAGTCATTAGAACAGTGGTTAAAGAAGGCAAACTTATCAAAAGATTTTGACTTCCTGATAATCAATCCAGACAATCAAAGCAATACATACTACAGGGTGAAAGCACTAACAGAAACTGCTAACAGAGAGTTTGAAATTAAATACTGAAGAAAATGAAAAAAATAAGACTACTCTGCTCCAGTGCTATTGGACATGCCAATGCCCAATACAGTGAGCTCAATTTTGATATAAGCTCAGTGTGAATCAATGTGCATATATGCAAAAATACTTAAAGGTATCAGGAAGCAGCAATAAGCAGAGATATTTTTTTCTGCAATCTCCAGTTCGAAACTTCCATAATGTTCCAACACAGAAAAACACTTACTCAATGGGAGAAAGTAAATCAAAGCACTTGCTGCCATATAAGAGCATGAAAAAGATCCCAAACTAAAATAGCTGTTTCAACTCCTGTTAGACAATGATCCTAGCTGTGAGGACTTATTTGGAACACAAGACAGCACGCCAGCGTGCTATCTTTTAATTTAGTACAGCAATAGAATTTGAGTTCCTGGGTCATGACAGCAGATTTCCCTTCATTTCTATGGTTGCAAACGGAACTCACTGCATCTGTAACCAGAGTAAAAAACCTCAGTATAGGTGATATCTCCCACAAACTAATTACTTTGGTGCACCTTTTCCACCATTTACAGAACAAAGTGCGTGTTTGTGTTCATCGCTTTCAACAAACAGTTTTGTGAAAGTCTCACTGCTCTTTGCTGCAATGCTTTGAAAAATGGACGAGGAACCAAATTGTTTGTGATCTTGGGAGGTTTCTCTCAGCAATTTTCCCATTTGCTGATACACAGATAGTAAGTGGGGTCTAGATGCTTCGGTTCTCATTACTAAGAGAATGCCAGAGCTTATCACTGCAAAAGCAGGCCTAGCAGGCTCCTGCTTAAACAGTATTGACTTCAATGGGCTTTCGACCAGGTTGTTGTCATCCACACATTTTATGTGAGGGAGCAATGCCCAGCTGTGTGCAACAGTCCCAGTAGGCAACACAGAGGAAAATGTGAAAATACCAAGAATTATAAGGCAGTGGTTAAAGGGAAGAGAAAACTGAAAACTCAACTGAAGGGAAACAAATACTGTTCCATTTAAGCGCAAGCTAAACTCAACGTAGTGAATCTTTCCCTAAAGAAAGAGTATGCCTATTCTAAGCAGGCAAATCAAAACTGCCTTGCCCGCAACTGGATATACTACTAGACTTTTATTGCTGCAACAGCACTACAATATTTAGTTATAAATAACAACAGCCCCAAAGTTTTCAAGCTTAACCTTTGGCTACACATGCATACAGCATCCCATCTGCTTTACACCAGTTTAGATATTCATGAAGCATGCAGCATGAGGTACTTTTCATTTTTGTTATGCTTGGTAAATTAGCCAGTAAGCAGGGATTAGACAACGACAGTAGATTCCTGTTTGATTTGATGCATCTTTTAGTGTTTTGATCATTTGGACTGAAGATAATGCACACAAAATTTAGTAGCTGGCAAAGCAGGATTTAATAAGTCTCCTGTAAACACAGCATGTATGCAAACAGCCCCACAGATTAGACTCGACTTGCTTAGTTTAGAACTCGGTGCAGCCAACCTGAATAATCAAATGGAGGAACAAAAGTTGTGAATCCCCTCAATGCACTGCTTCATTAGGATCTCCTTACAAAAAAAGAAAATGGGACTCATCTGATCAGCCAGATTTTATGGCATCTGATTAGACCACTATTTTCTCAGCAGGTCCCCTTTCTTTAAACTGTTGACTATGGATGGCCTGCTGAATAGGATGAACTTTGGACTGCTAAATTGCAGCATTATGGTTATTTAGTGTAATTTATGAAAAAGAGAGAAGTCGTGATCACCTACTTCATCTTGCTAATGATATCTCCATTTATCAGAACAGGTATGAGTTTGGATCATCATTTTTGCCTCACAGTCACAGAACACTGTCCAATTAGACACCAAAAAAATTATGCTTGCCAGTGGGGCTGTACGAATACTAAATTAAGATTTAATAGTCCTTACATAATCATTTATTATTGTTGACTGTTTGCTACTTTCTATTAAGTTCCACATCATCTCAGCAGGTTTACCTCAAAGTTTCCTATGCATTCAGTATTTTCTATTTGCATTTTACTGTGACTAGTCTAAAAAATAAAAAGGAAAAAAGATTGAACTTTATTTTTCTGCTCTGCAATGTTTCATCCAAATAGCAATTAAAACCATAACAAATTATGAAGATGTTATGAGAATTATATTATGGTGATTTCAGTGTGAACATGCCCTCACTCAATTACAGAAATCATCCCTTTGTCCTTTTTTCCTAACAAATAAGACTGGCAACATTTTCCATAGAGGCAAATTTCTAAATTGTTCATTATTACAGGTAATGATCTATTCACTATGTCAGCTTCCCAGCTATCCTTAGAAGCTGGAATTATGCAAGTTAACAATGAATTATAAGGGAGGGGATGAACAACACCAGTAGGTGATGCTATCAGGCAGAGGCCAGTTACATAGACATGGCAGAAGCAGAATACATAAGGACTGAACATGTGTCCTGTCTCACATCCACACGTACCACTGGAACAGGTTTTTGCCTCCAACCCACTCACAATCAGTTATATATATATTGCTAGATATGCACAGCTTAGTACTGGTGGCTGTCAAGTCCTCCAGATGAAGGTTGTATGGGCACAGGTTGGTATAAAAATCTAGAAACACACAGCCTTCAATCCAGCCAGGTTATTAGGCTGAAAGATGTTTGGGTAAACCAAACACACTGCCATGGGTAGACCACAGGGAACCATGGTCTCCAGCAAAGCATCCTAGGCAGAGCAGCGCCGGTTTCCCTGGCACAGCTCAGCCTGGAGGGTGAGGTCTGCCTACGGCCTAATTCTGAATCAAACCTCAGGAAACATTTTTCTTGCTGCTTGTTAATAAATGGCCACTGGGATGTTGTTCTGGAATGACTAGGAACTAAATGTTGAAATTATTCCAGCACCACATCTGCAATAACAGTGTGAACAATTCTGTTCTGGTTTGAATCCACTTTGGAATAGTGAATCTACTCATGCAATTCTTCTAAAAGTAGTATCAGCTTCCTCCTGCAGTCAAGGCTCTGCATGGTTTATATGGTGTCTTCTCTGCAGATTGTCTGCTGGCAAAACTCAGATTCAGTGTCCTCCACCAAGTAAAGTTTTCACATTGATACCCTCTAAGAGTTAGCAGCTTTCTCTACAGCCCTCAGCAGGAGCTATTTGCTCTCTAGAATATATTATTAACATGCTGACTCTTTCTGCAAGAGTACAGTGGGATTTTCCAGTGGGTCAACGGTCCATATTTGCTGTCACAGAGACTTTGAAATCACTGTAGGCTGGCTAATGAATGCTCTAAATTTTTGGATTTTGATTATTAGAATCAAGCATACTGTGAAACACACTCAGAGTGCGCTCAAGTGGGATGGAGAGAAAAAGCAGCAACAAGTGAGGATATGTCTGTCAACCCAACACCACAACGCTACCCCTCAGAGGCTGCAGAGTTCATTACACTGGACTAAGACCTGGAACAACTGAGAAATTCTATTTATTTCCCATCCTGAATTGCTATTTCTCAATCAAAAAAGCAAAGCTTGCTGCAGCAATAGTCCCAGGGTAATACTCTTTCTGTATTTGCTATAGTGCAGATCCATGAAGCCATTAGTTGCTAACCAACCACAAAGTTATCAGCACAGCTCCAGCTATGTAATGTAGTCTTGTTCTCTGTACCCAAGAGAGGTCCTAATTTGTCCTTCTTACTGTGTAGATGTTGTTCAAGCAGATTCTCAGGAGAAACAGCAAGAAACTCTGTATAGGGTAATGTTATATGATATGTTTCCAGTGCTATTCTCTGTAATAAATAAAACATCCATACAAGATCAGCCTTGTAAATAAATTTCTGACTTGTACAAAAAGGTTGTCTGTTAGGAAAGACAACAGGTTTTCACAAGCACCGAATCTAGCTTTCTAACTGGCTCTGCCAAATAAGATGCTGATGCCTCCCATTTGCAGTGTGCTCAGTAATAGCAAGTACAAGGAAGGAAGCTAGAAGAAAAGCCATTAGTTCAGCTGTCAATGTATGTAACTGTCTGCAGCTGTCATCAAGTGTGAAGAGGCAGTGGCAGCCATTTGACATTGCTGCCTCCACGAAGGAAATTTTTAGAGCAGAGGCAAAATTTCCTAAATTGTGCTAATCCCCTGCCAGAATTCATCAGCTCCTGGAACATGGTATCTCGGAATAAAAGATCCACTGGCAGGTGAGTAGAGAGAAATGAAAGACAACTCTTGGGCAAGATGAGTAGGCAGCACATAGACCTTCACATCTTCTGCAATGGGCAGTACACAGAGCTCTGTTAAAGCTCTCCAAGCCTCATGTCATTGCAGTATGTGTGTTGGTTGCTGAAGACCAGCATTGCTCTGGGTACAGAGTAGAGAAAATTTTCTAAAAGCCTTCTGTTGATCCTTCTATTGGTGGTGTTTGTGGAAAAAAACAACAAACCCCAAACTTGCATCTCAGTAATTATCTGCTTATGTTGCACTGGTGGAGCCCTCAAAAAGCTCAGCAGCCTCTCCAAGGGACCTCTGCACAAAAAAAGATCGTAGTGGTGGTAATGCACGTTACAAAGCTGAGGGTGAAAAGCAAGCAAGAGCTAGAGGTAATTCATTCTCTGAGAATGAGTTTTTCAGGAAAAAGACTGAATGACAGCATGACTGTTCCTATCCTAGGTAATTTCTGTTGCTGGAATCACAATAGTATCATCAAATGAATCTTGATGACAGGAACATAAATAGCAACTTTTTGACAGCTCTCACCTCTGCACATACACTATTTTCCATATAACACAAAATAAAGAAGGGGTCCAAGTACTTCAGAAAGATCCCTGGTCCAGAAATAGATTGAGTTACATCATTTATATGGTATTAGTAATACATGATTGTCACTTAAAAAGCAGGTTTTCAAAATGGATCAGATATGTTTCAGGAAGGCTTCTTTTCTTCCCTGTGGAAAAATGCAATGTGTGTTCTAACAATTATTACACCTTTATTCTGTGCATCAACTCTGTTTCTAAATGTCTGAACTGACAGCATGTCTGGTCACATGAGCCCAGTCAACAAATTTGGCTAACGGTAACGCTTTAGGACAAAATTATGAAAAAAATGACAAATTACCAATGGCACCTAATCAATAAATGACACAATATGGAATCCATGAAGCTGATAATGCAACTTCACAATTCTCTCATTTCATAAAATAAATTACTGGAGCTAAACATGTGCAAGATGATGTCTCATTTCCAGTTAGTCTTCCCCCAACCAATAATAAATCTATCTGGAATTATCTAGATTACTGTTGTAAAATTATCAGTAACACACAATTTTCACAACCTGGCTACTTTTAACTCTAAACAGCCATTAATAACTAGCCTACAAACTGTTGTTGCTTTAAGACACCCTTTGATACAATACGGTGTGCTTCAGAAAAAGTTCCCAGTTAGACTACTATCACTGAGTAAAAAACAGGAAACAAAGTGACAGATCAGTTTGTCTTTGCTAGAAGAACATCATAACTTCACCACTGCATTTAGAAAATACTACCACAGCGCTGTTACTTTGGGAAGAACTCTTTAAAAATGTCAAGATTTGACTGGCTTTCAAATAAATTTTCTGCCATTGCAATCAAATGCTGTATTAAAGTACCTTAGTAATAATACTGTGAAGTCTGAAATTACCTTTATTCTTACATCTAGCTTTGGTGACATATATAACCTCTGCAGGCTGACATTTCTCATGTTGTGGTTTGCACAAAAAAAATTCATCTTCGAAAAATTCTGAAGAAAGTATGTTTTACGATTTTGAAATTAATAGAGAGCAAGCTGAGTTAATCACAGCAGAGAAATTACATTCTGTCATCCCTCTTCTGCTATTTTCTGACCATTCAGAGCAAACCAAGATATGAAGAGCCCAAATGGGTCATGTATATCACACATTGAGGGAAATATGCTTTGTCAGTTTACTAATTTGGAGTGCTACTGAAGGTACCTTCCACTCTGGTGGGTTGGCAGCAACTGAAGGACTCTAAAACAAATCCCTTAAACTTTCCTTAAAATGTAGTTTCCAAAAATGAAATAGCACAGTGAAAACGCCCAACACAGTAGATGCTGGTGTGCTCAGAAGGACAGATGAGATAGACATTTCAAAGCTACAAAATGGGAATGCTAAGAATTCACTCAAAAAATGTCACTCATTATTTCCAAGAAATGAGAGGAAGTTGTTACATAAAAAGTGTGTTCTTGAACACAGGTTAGACAGTAAGACACATAAGAAAGTTTAAAACAAAACAAAACAGACAAAAAGAGTCTCTTGCATTGTGTAAGTATTGAGCCACTAAATCATCTGTCTGAGATCAAGGTAGTCAAGTGCCATTCCTGCCCCAGCCTCTTGCCAGTCGAGGTGATCAGGGTTCTCCTTACTTTACAAACTATAAGTGCTCTAAGTGCTCTCAGATATCACCTTAAAGCAATATACAAAAGGCAGATTTTCACTGTTCCTCTCCCCTGGTCTCTGACACGTACCATCTTAGGCCTTTCTCCTCCTTTAGAGATTGCAGCCATTACCTACAATCTTTGGAAAAGTAAAGAAGGAATAAAGTTTTCAGCTCACAAGCTAATTAAAATCTGCCTATCATCATATTTTCTTTTGACCGTGTATGAGAACCAGAATATACTTTTGCATGCATGTACATCAAATTGAATGAAAACAACTACAAGAGCAGAGTTCTATGTTGCCAGCATACATTAATGTTTTTTATGAAGAATTCAAAACCTTGCTGTTTTGAATACAAAAGCAATGAATACTAGTCTCTATTTTTCAATGTGTTTAACAATGGGAAAGGAAACATCTTATTTGGGGAAAAATTAAAGTGTATTTTACTGTCAAGTCAAGAAAGACTTGAAATTTAAATAAATAGAATTTATTTCTTTAGAAGTTACTTAAAACCCAAGAGACTTTGAAAACAGAGAACTCTGCTAAAACAACAACAAACAAACAAACACAGCTTTCATGTCCTGAAAAAGAAAAATAACTCACATGGCCAAGGTAGATCTGTTTGCAGGAAGGACTATACCTAGCCCCAATCTTAAGAAGTCCTTGCACATATGCCTACCTTTAAGAGTACTCATATTTCAAAGCAACAGAAAATGGTACAAACAATAAATAGGTGAATAAAAGATAGTCCTTTTGCTTATCTTGAAAAACTGGCCAAACACAGACATTGATGTATGTTTAACCAAATCCCTTCAACACACAATTCTGACTATTCCATGTACCCTCGAAGCAGAGAGCATCACAACTTCCCTAATCACATCTATAGATATGATTTCATTGATTTAAATCTGTGCTACACTAAAACAGTTCACAACATATTCCTTGCTCATGAATTCTCTCCTTTTGTATTGGTAACCTGCGAGAGTTAATCCATCTGAGAAATCATTCTGGAAGAAAAACAGTTTATAGCAGCATCAGTTCCTTAGTCCAGGTAACCATTAGCCCTGGCACAAAGCACAAGGCAGCACCTTTGGCTGCAGCTCAGACTTAGCATGAAACTGTACCCAAGGCCTCTGAGTTCTACTGCTGAGCACTGCCATGACATGAACATTAAGTCAATAAAATAGCATATATAATTAACAAAATGCCAGCCCACGACTTGAGGGTGTTTGGCAGGAAGATGTCATTCCTTCATGCTTGGACTCATACCTCCCAACATGTGCAAGTTCAGTAGTTGTAGTATATTTTGGGTCAATTTACACACATCTCTGCACAGGACCTAGAAAAAAAAAAAACACCTTTCAAACTTCCTTCAATAGTTTTTACAATCACCTGGAAAAAAGAATCAAGTGCCTTTCATTTACAAAAATACCAATTCATTATGTGCATCCAAATTCAGAGGAAAATCTTTATCCTTTGCAGAGACTGGTGAAAATTCTACCCAACGTCACTATGAAAAATTAACTGTTACAAATACTGCAATGATAGCTCTGCTAAATCCTCTACAAATTATTTCTCTTTCTCCCATATGCCCCATATAAGTAATCCAAATTGTTACTCTCTAAACAGATGTATGTTTGAGTACGTATGACTGCGAGATATTTTAAGTATGATTACAGATGTAATATCTCAAAGTTATTTTCCAAGCCCCCAGAGAAAGCTGTCTCCAGCCCAATATTCAGAACAATGGGAGGAGCAGAACATACCCCTAATTTATATTAATTACAATGAAATGTGTCTTTGTCACCTCCTATCATCTTGATGATGGGTTAATTTTAAGATCTAATTAGAAGCTAAAAGTGATGATGTTATTAAGATGCCCGACTGGAAGTAAACTTGTACAGAGCCAAAATACCCGCTAAAAGCAACTCCTGATCATGTTCAGTGTGACTTACATCTCTGCTAAAGTAATGCCTTCAACCCATAAACATTTTGTAAAGGTAAGCATTGCAATGGAATGTCAAAGATCAGAAAAATAAGGCATAATCTTAAAAAAAAAAGCCAAATGTCACTTACATAGCAGATGCAATGCCTGATCCTCTAGAAATGGGTAAAAAACCCTTGTAATTATCCTCCCAGGAAAAATCCCACACATACTGCTGTATAATAGTCTGGACAACCACACCAACCAAAACCTCAATCCCACATCTTGCCAGGTTAAATTTTTCAGTTAGTTTTATCAAGAAGTTCTTTTCTACCTTTAATATCATTTGCAACACACTTAGTCCTTTGCTCATCTATGTAGCAAAGTGCAAACCTATAGCAAGAGTTATGGGCTTTCGCTTCTAGACAATCCTGTAGTCTTTCTCCACATCACTTTTAGAAATCTTGCTCCTTCTTTTTTTTTACTGTATCAATCTCACACCTTGGCCAGTTTGGGCAATCATATCAAGTTTGAGATGTTTGGTTTTGTTCTTGTGCCTTTGTGAAATTTCATTTTAAAATTATGGTACAACTGGAGGCATCACTATGTTAACACATTGTCCCCCTGCAAGTACAGGTGAGGCAGTGTGGAGAGCCACTGCCGAACAGCACTTTGCAAAAGTCTAGGTTACCATAAAAGGTCTCTTCTGATGTAGCTCAGGGCAAAGTCAATGAGCCCAGATCAGGCCTAATCTAACCCCCAGCATCCTTTTTTTTTT
>WEIS01100610.1:0-20993 GCA_013389965.1 Todus mexicanus
CCTTCGGTAGTGACTCTAAACACAGAGCGTTATCTCTGCTAGAAACAGAGAGTGTCTGCAAAAATCTGTTGTTAACTTCAGAAAGTGCAGTTGCTGAGAAGAGACTGATCTGAACAGTAAAGCCACTGAACAGAATTAATTCTGTTCTAACTCGAACCAGGACACTGGTTGTCAAAGATGCAGCAAAGAGAGAAGCGGTGGTCTTGGAAAAGCCCTCATGAAAATAGCATTTGGTTTTGTGAACTTCTTCCTGTTGTGCTTTGTTTTCAGAAGTTGTCTCTTTTGAAAGAGAGAAACTGTTTGACCACAAAACGCAACTGTCACCTATGGTAGCCTGAAGACTTAGAGCTAAAAATGTCAGTGGGAAGAGGGGGAGGGGAAAGGAGAGCACAGCCCTTTCTCCCTTGAAAAATAGTCTATTTAAATTCACCAGGATGGCAGGAGAAGGTAGCCGCCAAGTAGACCAAAATCACCTTCATCCTGCTGGCCACTATTGTGCAGAAATAGTCCTTACACAGAGAAAGGGTTTATCTCCTTTCTGGAGTGGTCCTGTTGTGGCTATCACACTCACGTTGCACCTGGATGGGAATTACCTGATCACTCTTTTTATTTGGAAAGTATCAATTAATTGCAACTCAGACTTTCAAGGAAGCATCTGAACAAACATATCCTCTCTGCCAGCATGGCTTGTTCTACAGGTGGCCCTTCAGGATCTCCTGTTGCAACTGCTCCGCTTTGCTGTTGGCTCAAAGCCCATTGGAGGCTGGGATCTGCCACACGCTGTGCGGGAAGGAGGCGCTGATTCACACTCCAGCTTTGGCAAAAAAAATTGTCCCTTCCTCTCAAGTTTATTTGTATTTTTCTGAGGTCAAATCCCAACATATTCAGATAAAGAAAACTCAGAAGACCCTTTACCGTAGCATCCGCTCCTGGCTTACAGATAATACAATAAAATGTAAGAAATGTTCTTGGCTCACCAGATTATTTTGTTGCAAACATAACAAGAACATGATGGTAAGGAGTGACCACAGTGGGATCCAAAGCAATAATACTGCGGCAAGCAGTCCTGGGTTCAGTTATCTTTTGAGTCACCCTTCCTGTCAATATTTATAGAGAAATGAAAAACTCTGGCTGGAAATGAAGAAGGTTATTTTACTGGAACGATGGGCACATTTTGGCTGCTAAAATCATCCACAAAGTATTTGAAAAATGATCGCTTGCTGTGAATCTATCATTGGACAAAAAACTAAGAAACAAGTCCACAACAGCCTGAAACCCTGGAAGATGGATGGATGGATGGACAGGTGTTTTTCCACATTAGTGGAAAAAGCTCTCTCAAGAGAAACAGTTGGTCCTGCACCCCCTTTCCTCTCAGTTTCCTGGTCCATCACTGCTTGCTTTCCAAAATATGCCCTTCCATGGACCAGGGATGGAGGTTTCAGAGAAGATTAATGGACTACAGCCTGAAAGCTGGCTAAAAACTTGAACTGATCTTTTCCCCTCATTCCAAGGGGCTCAGGTAGCATGGGACAAGGAAAAGCTGGCAACTAAGATACCTGACTGACTTTGCATCTTTTCTGCACTGGTTACACACTTTGTTTGACAGGTTCTTCTACGGTGGTTTCTCAAAGTCTTCTTTCAGGACTACACAGTTTGCCTTCAGGAGCTATACCCAGAAACATGGATATAAGAAAATGAAAGATGAATATTCTTCCATGTCACGTGAGAGACAGAAAAGAAGAGAAAGAGAATACAAATATCTCCTCCAAAGATATTAAATGGAGGACATACATCTCTTACCAGCTAAGCAGGAGGAGTTCTTGCTATTTTTAGCTTTGTCTGCACTAGTAAATTAAGCAGTGTCAGGAAATGTTCCCTGCTAGTGGAACTCGATGAGCCTTGGGTTTGTATCATTAGCAGTCCCTGGCTGGTATATGCTCATGCCAACAAGCACTGTCCCAAACAATTCCTGGAAAGACCAGTACTCAACAGGCAGCTTGCAACTCCCTTTTCTTTGAATGCTGACGGAGTTTAGCAAAATGAAAATGGGATGTTCCATCCTAGTAAACTTTACTAGGCACATTTGATTTAATAGTTTAGACAGAAGTGCTAAGATCTTCTGGCTTCTTGCCTTCTTACAGTGAAAAAACCCTCAAGATGCAGGTGATTCTGGACTCTCTAGCACCAAGGGAACCCCCTCCAGGAGATGTGTGTGGGTTATGTCCTCAATATCATCTTACGGTCAGAAAGAAATAGAGCAGGAGAGAGTATCTTCCCCTAAACACTGATATGAGACGCTGCGGAGTAGTTCAGCTTCCTGATTAAGACAGTCACGTTTGGGTGCCTACATGTATGTGTCTTCCTGAAAGTAAGATTCATGAAATAGTCAATATAAATCTAGTCAATAGCATCAACAAAGTTTGGGAGCTGTTCAGCTCATCAAACATGGACATCTACGGTCTCAATGAAATCACCCACAGTTGAGTGTCCAGAGGCACAGACACCATTGGCTCCAGAGATGCACGGGGAAGCTGCTCAGTGTAGATTGCAAACAAAGCCAACGCACTGAAAGGCTCTCAGGACTCATTTACTTGGGAAGTTGCACCTCTGAAAGTGCAGGCGTGAATTTAAACTCTTCCAGCTGCCGGGTTGAGTCTTTTTATGAATAAATATCCCCAAGTAAAAAAAAATCCAACAAAATACACAAACAAACAAACACAAAAAACCCACCCCAAAACAAACAAACAAACAAACAACCAAACCAAACAAAACAAAAAACCCCACCACAACTTGGTGTTTACATATTCCTGAATAAATCTATACTGGTATAACCAGTATTGCATAAGGGAATGCTACTGGCAAAACGAGCATCTTAATTACACCAGCATCTCAGAAAGACAAAACAAACAAACAAACAAACAAACCCACACCATGTTTATCGTCTTTGGAAGCAGGAGACAGCAGCTGCTCCCTGGTCTCGTAACCAGAGAGGGGATGAATCATGGCAGTCCACCTGGACTCGCAGGTCTCTGTAATGGCATCTAACTCTTGTCTCCTCTACCAGTGATTGAATTGATGTCCATCCTGTTCCTACACAGTGAGAGTGTTTTAGCTTCATCCAGCAATTCTTCAAGCTGCCCAAAACCTTCTCAGTACTACACTGGGTTTTTAAATGAGGAAGAAAGCTCTTTGCAGAGCAGGAGCAGCATGGCATTTGCGAGCAACCACTGTTGCACACCAACAGAACTCATTTTTCAGCCGTAGTAAGTTTCTTGGCAAAATCAATTCAGCAAATGTCCAGATTTATAGAGTTCAGCCACATGGCAACCCTTTTTCAGGGCCACATGAACGGCTATTATTTAAAGCCTTTTACTGTGTTCGTAGAGAGGAACAAAGTGCACTTTCCCATTAAAGATTTAAAGCCTTTTCGTGGCAAAGCACATGTCACCCTGAAGGACACCTTGGGTCGTGCATATAGATGCATCTTGCACGACTTCCACTGCAGGATCAACGGGCTGATGCTTGGGGACGCTTTTGATCCTACCATTAGGTTGGAGGATAAGATCTTTCTCAGGGGATTATGAAGTGCCTCCCACATTGGCATCTGAAGACATTTTATTCTGCACAGTGCAGAGCTAAGCAAAGACACCAGAAATATCCTGGGGACAAGAAACACTTCACCCATGTTAATTCAGTGCGCTTCCCAAGGACTTGGAGATCAGAAGAAAGGCAGATCAGTCAGATGCTGGTATTTTTGTGCACAAATAGTTGGGAGGCATTGAAGTCTTGCCTTTTCTTCAACAGTTTGTTACACCCTCTGCTGAAGGGCACTGCTCCCCACACCTGAGACCCGGACTGCATTGTGTGTGTACCTTTAACAGTGTCTCCTGGGTTACCCTGGCTGGATGACCTTTACCTTGGTCAGCCCAAGGCAAATGGGAAGAAATGCAGCTGGGCTGACTCTGCCCAGGAAGGGAGGACAATGGCCTGACCTCCTACTCCTTGCTTTGCTGGGACTATGCCCAGAGCTTGGGCCTTGTGGGAAAACTTACCTGCAAACTTGGCCTCAGGCAAACTTTCAGCTCACCTGGGCTTGAAGAAATGGTTAAGGTGGGGTTTGGGTGTGGATCCAGGACAATTCTTGGCACAGATAGCACACCCCTTAGGAGCAGGGCTAATGTAACCTGGGAAAGAGGAAGAGACAGGAAAGGGGTTTGGGTAAGAACAAGCCCTGCTCATCCTTGCCTTGCTTTACTGCCTCAACTCTGCTCAAGCGTCCCTGTGGCTCTCTTAATTTCAGGAGTTGTTGATAAAGGAAAGATCACCCCTGCAGTTTGCTTCCTCCCAAGACATAGCTAGAAGTAACCCCCCACCCCCACCCCTGCACACACGCTTCACTCTTTTTGCTTTCCACCTCCCATTTCACAACACATCCTATGACAACTTGATAGGAGCGGGGGTGGTTTTTGTTGGGCTTTTTCCTCGGCAGCAGCTCGATCTCCATTTAGCTGCATCCCTTGGGCTTTACTGCACAAAGTGCTACTGGCGTGCTTTGCACGGGGAACTTATTCCCAGCTCTGCATGGTAAGCACAACAGAGCAGCCAGAGGAGGAATGTAGCAGGTGCCAGGACAGCACCTTGGCTGAGCATCCCTCTCCCCACCCACACTGGAGTGGGAGAGTGACAGGGAGAGCTCTGCTCCACTGTAAACAGACTCCCTGCCATGAAAATAGGCCGCCACCAAGTGATGCCACCAAGTGATTTAAATCACCAAGTGATTTAAATGATGTACACGGCAGAGAACAGCTTGATTAATTCATATGAATTGTAACTACTTAGGGCTCCATTCATCTGGAATGATCTGTAGTCCTAGCTGCTGCAGAAGTCACAAAAGGTCCCCAGCTTCGGTTGCAGGTGATGTATTAGTCACCCCGTCCTGAAGCCAGCCCGTGCACAGGGAGCGGCTTTGTCACTACAGGCGTCTACATCGGAGCGACTGAGAGCAAGACAAGGACAAGGAATCTGCTCCTCAGCAGGTGGTAGGGCAGGATGGGGAGCCCCACCAGGCATCTCCCCGGGGAAGGGGGTGCAGGCTGGGGATGATTAACCCTGGGGCAGTAAGCAGCTGACTTGTTCAAGGCCGAAGTTTTTTTGGAAACACTGCTGCCTTTATCAGAAAAATCAGCACATAATGTGAGAGGACATCTGGCTGAGGCTGAATAAGGGGGACAGTGCTGTTTTGTCACGGTGGCTCATGGGGTCATTGGGTTTGGTCTCATTGCTCCTGCAAGTGATGGAAGGGTTTGCCCACAGACTCCTAAGTTAGACACGCAAGCACAGGAGAAAGTTGTTTGGTGGCAGCTGCTCTGGGTGTAGGAGCCAGGGTCGCCTATAGACCCTCCCCTGTAGCTAGAAACTGCTTGGCCATTTGGTTAAGTGGAGGAGACAGGGCCCTCATCCTCCTTAAACCAACCTCCATATCTCAGCAGCAGCAAAAGAAGCAGTGGCCTCATCCTGAGCAGCTACTGCATCCAGCATGTGCCTCATGTCACCTGCAGCGTGAAGAAGTGACTCTTGCTGGCAGCATTGGAGAGACAAAACCAAGTTCTAAAGATGGCTGGTGTCATTGTGAAATGCAGAATCCTGCTCGCTACCATACTGCACAGCATGGCTTAAGGCTGGTGCAGACAGAGTGAAGCTGCCCCATATCAGATCTGCTGCCAGATTTGTACCTCCCAGCAGCTGCTGGTCACAACCTGCCCCCACGGACAGCAACAGTGGCAATCCGGGATGCTGGGTCACAGTGCCACCATGTGGGCTTTGCCAGCTCCCAGAGCACGGAGAGAGGGACATGGGGTGCTCTGAACTGGATCTGGATCCCTCTGTCTGGTGACTGATGGATCAGTGAAATCAAAGCATCCAAGCAGAAGCAGACATCCCGGCTCCCTGAGGATGCAATGATTATTGACTGGTGTCACTTTTCTCATGCAAGTCCTTGGTACTCAGGTCAAATGTTTGCTTTCCTTGCAGGGTTCTGAAGGAGGAGGACCCTCATCAAACTCTCCCAACTGGCTCCCACCCTCTGTACCCACTGGGCTCATCGTCTGAGGGCCAAGGGTCCTTCACCATCTTCCTTCAGTTGTAGGTCAGCATGGAACCATACCAGAAGGAACCATGAACCGCTTCCACCCGCTGTGGTGCAAAGACAGGGGTCTGGCTCAAGACAGCTTCATTTGAATGAGGACAGAACATTTTGCACTAGCGCACATGAAGAGCTCTTACACAGCCCGTGAACGTCACTGGGGAAAGAGACAATAGAGAGGCGGTTTTAACTGGAATGCCCTGGGCATTTAAACTCTCCCTGGGTGTTTAAACCACCAGTGTTGTACCTGAGCTAGAACTTCAAGTCAGTTGTGTCCCAGTCATGAGTACAGATAGCCAGGAGCAGAACACAACTCCTGAAGGTGAATGAAGGTTTCCCAGGTCATGTTAATGGAGACAAGCACTTCTAAAGATGTCTGATAAGTCATCTCATCCAGGATGTAGCAGCAGGAGAATGTTCCTCACATAACATCTGTGTTTGTGCCATGCTCTTCCTAGATCATGCTGTATCACGCCATTGCATCAAATCTCTGCCTGTGCCCATGGTGGCGAGTTAAATATAGGCTTGGCTGCTTCCATCCTATGTTGCCATCAGTCTGGAGGAGACCCATCTTTCAGTTTTAGATGTCTCCATGTCAGCTCCTACCACCGAGCCAGTCATTCTCAGCTCGCTTTGTAGCCAATGGAGAAAAAGATTACACTTGGAAGGACGTGACTCAGCCACCGTATTTCAGACGTCTGTGTTAGGATGAATGAGGCGTGCTCTGACTGTGTCGGAGGATGCACTCCTCTGGAATCAGTGTAACAAGACAATTAACAATGTCATCCAGCCCCTCCTAGCCCAGCTCTCCTGTCGCCACACCAGATGCGTAAAAACCATGCATGGTCTCAAGCAAAAAAACCACCCTTCCTTAGTGTTTTTTAATACCAGCCAAGTAAAACCATGTGGTGATGCCTTTGAGCTGTTGTGTTTGCTACCTAAGGAACACGCAGGAGAGACTGGAAGCTGTTTTCCTCCTAGACCTTCTAACTCTATGCACACATGTGGTTAAATTCTGCTACAAAGCTCAACACCTCTTGATGTGCATGAAATACCCTTCCAGATTGACACCCATGTTCAAAGCCACCATGAGCCCAGGGTCCGCAGGAGCCATGAATGTGATTGATGAGAAGCAAACAAAAGAGCTGAAGTTTTTTTAGGTCTTTTTGTGGTGACAAAGAATTGCTTTCCACTAACCATTGCCTTCCTGATTGATGGCCCTTCCCTTTTCCTTAGCCCCCAAATACCCAGCTACTCCCTCACTGTCAGGGCAGGCTGCAGAGAGCCCTGGCCTGCAGCTTATCAAGGACTTCTGCTTCTTGTTTGAGGCCATCAGTGTCAAGCTATCTGACCTGCTACCTGTGATAGCTTTAGGAAACTTTCAGCCTAGGTGATGGTGACCTTGGTGGAGGGAAACAAGAGAAGATATCTAGCCCTGGGCAGGAGGGTCTGCTGCCAGATTTCTCACCACCCGACTTGTCCTTACTGCAGCAGCTCTCTCCTGAGCCTGTCATCACTGGGGTTTTGCTGGAGGGAATCTCTGGAGACTGGAGCAACACTCACCATCCCACAGTGCTGAATCACCAGCAGGATTCCCAGCCAGGGCCATCCAGAGGGTATGAGCCTTTCCTCTTCCAGGGCTGCCAAATTTGTCAGCTTCTTGGAGACTCTCAGTCATGGAGTTTTCCTAGGAATTTCCCAAGAAGTCCAACTGGGGTTCATGACCCAGCTCCTCCAGATGATACTGAGAGCAGAAGAGGTTCTGCAGCTGCAACTGTGCAGCAGTGAACATCAGGGTGCTCCTTAATCAAATACTACTTGCCCTCATTGCGACAAGCACCTGAATGGCATCAGTGTGACTATCAATGAGGAAGGAACCAGCACAGCAAAGGAAGCTTTTATTTCCAACCCATTTCACCCCTGCAAGAATTAAACAAGAGTCTTGTGCTCCACGGCTGGCACAGCTTGTGTCTGAGATACACCTTTGAGAGATCTTACCTGGATGTACTTCAGGGCATGGCTCCGGCTTTCTGGTGTCTCTGGCCAGGGGCCACAAAGAAGATGCTCTGACCCTTCAGTGTTGGAAAGACCTGCCTGGTGCTGATACTCTGATCTCATGAACAAGTTGATCAGTCACTAGGGACCCTGGGGACGAATGGAGAAGTGGAATTAGAGATATGTCAGCAATTACTTTGCTCTCTCACTGCAAAACAGGATAGTGGGTGACCTAAATGAGCATTTCTTGGAGGTTTGAACCTAGATGGTCTGAGATGGGAAGAAGGGAAAAAAAAGAGGGTAAATTGAGAACTTAGCTGATAAACTGAGCACTTATGCTAATATTGACTGGGTCTGGAGTGTCCAGACCAGTGATACTGTGAAAGTCCTGGCTGAGGGTTTCTCTCCTGGCTGGCTGGCGAGCACGGCTGGAGCTACCAGCACCAAACACAGCACTCAGAATTGCTCCCCTGTACTCATTTTCTCATATTTTGGCATCCACCAGAAAATTCCCCACCAGGGAACATAACAGGGTGTTTTAAAGCATGGAAAAGTATATTGTGGTTCCAACAGTCATGACATAACACCTCAGCTCTTCCCCTGCAAGGCCCTGTGGGAAGCTGTCCTCATGGCTGCCTTGCTGTCTACAAAGCTTTGTTGTGTAAAGTGAGCTCTCACGAGCAAAGAAATGGTTGTCCTGGTTTGGGTTAGAACAGAACAATTCTGTTCTAGGATTTTTATTTTTCAGCTAAGTTTGTCTGAAGTTAGCAGCATGTTGTTGCAGAGAGTCTGCTTCGAGCAGTGATAACGCTCCATGTTTATAGTTAGTACCAAGGATTGGTATGCAAACCAAGGTCACTGCTAGATTTTGTGCACCACACTGGGGGGTGCAGAAAAGTAAAGGCTGCACCTTCAGGGAGGAGCGAACAGGACAGGTGACCCTAGATTAGCCAACAAGGTATTCCGTCCCATATATGTCATATTCGGTATAAAGCTGAGGGATCACGAGGGTCTCGGCCCTTCTTCTCTTGGCCCTTTCGCCATTTTAACCTTTTTCTGTTTCCTTGAGCTCGAGCTGCTCTCTCGGCTTCGGGACTCTTCCTCGCTTGGTTTGGCCTTGGCAGCTTCAGCTTTGCCCTGAGGCCTCCAGCCCCGGTCTCAGCCCCCGGCTCAGGCCTTGGCTGGGCCCCAGGTTCTGGGCCGCATCCCTGAATCCAGCTCCCGGTTCCCGTCTGCTGCTGGGCCCTTCCACAGCATCAGTGGGGACGGGGACGGATTTACCATCAGAGGGGGGGGCTGTGTTTGATACTGGTTTTGTACATATTTGTAAATATTTACTTTATTATTGTTGCTATTATTTTCAGGTGCTTCTTCTGCAACAAAAAAATATGGGTGAATAATTATTTCCAGGTTACTCTCTCATTACCATGTTTACAGCAGGCAAATAAACTTAAGAGTGAAGCACAAATAGGCTTAAAATGTTTACAAGCTTCTCCAGGCATCTACTGCTCTGGTTTGCTGGTTCAGCTCAAGGCAAGACTGTAGGGAGGCTTTTCACCAGCCCAGGTGACATTTCCCTGAAGAACAGAGCATCTGCACTAAATTAGGGCTGTGCACAAAAGTACTGCTGCAATAATTCCTTTCATATCATCCGTCCTTGAGACCGCCTGAGAGAATCTTTGATGTTTTGTGGAGACTTGCAGGCCAGGACTGAGGAGACATCACAAGTGACTGGTCACGCTGGCCCAGTGCCCAGCCAGAACTCGTGGCCTCCTTCCCTCTCGCCCTCTCAGCACTCTGATCAAGAGACAAGAGTCCCAATACAGTATTTTATTAGCAGAAAAGAAACACGCCTCCAGAAAACCTACAAAAATGCTTATGGATTTAAGACGCCAGAGAAGCTATAATTCATAGTCAACAAGCGGTGGCAGATTGTGTGCCAGAAGTGCCATCGAACAAGAGAGTGATGGCGTGACTGCTCCCATTCCTCATCGCCAGCATGCAAGGGCTGTTGTGTGGTCTAATTGAAAATGGAAGTGTAGAGGATTGTGGTCCTCTGCCCTTATCATCTGAGGGCCTGTACAACCTTCTCAAGAGCAGGTTTATTAAATTTAATAGATCTCAAGTGCTCCCAAAATCTATAAATGATGAATCCTCAGGGGAGAGAGAAGTCCTTTAAATACAGTATTCACAGGAGTTGTAAACTACAAAACACAAATTGTGAGTGGGTTATTTAATCTCCTTCAACTGTTTGGTAGAAGAAGGAGACATCACCGAAAGACTTGTGCCTGCAAACTTGCCTATTTTTTCCAAGTATACCAGATGGTGTGAGAAAAACATACATATCACTTCTGCCTCCCAAACTTGTGTGCTTTATCAGGAACAGCACAAACCAACACTGAGTTTCCCTTATCTGCATCCCAACACCTTTGTGTCGTACTCTGGGAGCTAAATCCTGCATGGGATGATCCTTTGCACTCCCTGTGGATGCTGCAAACCTGAGAGTCTCCCAGGATCTCAGCAGTCCTTGTTAAAAGCTGAGGCTCACGTAAAGCACTAATTTTTGCCAGGATTAAGAGTGACACCATGAATAGCAGTGGTCAGGGCTGAGCAGGTAGAAAATGCTGAGTTGCCCATAGCCTAGTGTCCATACCAGCACATAATATATGCAACCCTGATGCAACCAGAGGTTTTACTTTCCTCTAGCAATTGCATCACAAATGAGATTGTTACAGGCTGTGAGCTTTGCTCTAGCTTTAGCTTCCTCCAAGGACAGCTGAGGAGTGCTTTGGGTTACATGGGGAAGAGTTAATGTAGGCTGCTCAGTAGAGTTGGCTCAAAAGAATCCTATTCCCTGCTTCATACAGGAAAATGAGTATTTGTTCTACTTTAAATTTCCCATTATTTGGGGGGAAAAAAATCCCTTCATTAAATCTAGAGAAAAATGTTCACAGCTCTGCGTTGTGGGTGTAGAAAATGTACACAGAAAATGGATAGAAAATAGCTAGGCTGTGTTGAATGTGTTATCACTTGGACTCTGATCCCTCTTCTCCACACCACTGCCGGCACAAGGGACCTGAGTACCTTCAGATTAGCTTCAGAGGGGACCTCACAGCTTGGGCAAAGGTGCTTTGCACTTTGTCAGACATAGGTGCAAGGGAGCTTATGCAGCTGGAACGAAGAGTGGGTGAACAGGAGGAGCAGAAATACCTTGATTTGGAAGAAGACAACTGTCCCCAGCCTTTTACTGGGACACTTTTCACTGGCACGTGCAGTCCTGGCTTTACTTACTAGGAATCAAGAGCTCAATGTGTCCTTGAGAGTGTGTGCTGTGTTACTATAACATTGCAGCTTACTGTTTGAAGCAGGAGATGGCTGCAAAGGCTAAATTCATGGAGTGGGAAAAGGAAGAACAGGGGAAAATTACCTTGTTCAGAGACCTTTAAAAGAAGTAGATGTTAAAATATGAAGTGCTGTATGGAAGCTGACAGTGTCACCTTGGGAGACCAGGCTGGGCAAGGAGAGGTGTGCCTTTGGGGAGTCAGGTACCAGCTTCAGTGACTCTGTTCACTGTTCACAGCATCGGGAACCATGCAGGGCTGTTGCCGACAGCTCTGGTGCCACAGTGCTAGGCACAGCATGGATGGAAAACAAATGGAAAGATCATTTTTTTCTGCAAAGACCTCCCAGTCTAAATGCCTGGAGACACAACAGGGAAGAAATTCCTTGGCTGAGCTGTAATCCTGCATATAGGATCTGGCCACACAAACACACTCCATGCGACAATCCTGTTTATGAAAGTGATGGATGTCACATCCTCTTCTTTGCAACACACCAGAAACAAAACTCAGGGAGTTTCCCATGCTGGGAAATCTGTGCCTACTGCCCTAGCAAGGGCTGTACCTGAGCAGATGAGTTTCTGCTATCTCTCACTGTCAGTTAGATGAGAAGGAGCAACATTATGACTGAAGTGTATTTGCAGGAGGACTTTGCAGCTTGTCCCAAGAGACCCTTGCCACGTTTTTGTGGCTTTTTCAGGGTGGGACATCATTGTTTCTTACAGAAAGGCGTTTCACATCTCTAAGTTCATATATGTACATATGTGAACACTGAATTCATCTTCCCAAACCCACAAGTGTGTCAAACTCCGGGAGCTAGCAGAGAGGAGTAGAGGGCTACACAAAATCCTGCCGTGGTGGGAAGCAGTCTCTACTTTACCAAAGCAAGCAAAGAAAGGCTTCTCAGGCACCCAGACACTGCTGTGCACTTTCAGGGTTTAGGTACCCCACTGCTAACCCCTGCTCTGAGACCACAGCACTGACAGCTTCCACAGAAGGAGAAAAAACCTCTCGAGCTTTCACCTGCTTGCTTTCAATTCTTTTAAAATGCTATGGAAAGGGGATTTTTAAAGTATTATTCATTCTCATGTGTTATCACATATTGTGTCCAGCATGAAGCACTACCTCTTTCTGGCTTGTGTTGGAAACGGTGGTTCTTCTTCTTGCATTTCTTCCAAATCTGCATTCTAACATCATTGAAGAGAGCTCAATCTGTTAGTCAGGCAAGGATATGTGTATCCATCAATCCTCCCTTTAATAAGCATCCTTACCCTGGTGCAGCTGCTTGGACTGTCACCAGTAATATGTCCCTGTCTATTTGGATCACAGGGGAACGTGATCTTTCGTGCTGCAGGAGATTTACATATGGCATTTTCACTGGAGCAGCATAATGAAACCCCACCCAAAGTCTCAAAGCTTCCAGGAAGTTCAGATACAAATTTTGTGACTTGAGACCAATATTTATTTGGCTTTGTTTTTAAACCCTTTTTTAAACTCCCTTTGATGGTTTTCCCTGTTGTTGTGGACAAAGGAAAAGCAATCAGAGGCAGTACTGCTGAGCCTGGGATTGCTCCCCAGCACCCTGGTCCAGCTGTGCACCCTGTCCACACCCAGGTCACATGCTGGGAGGAGATAGGAGATGGTATGTCCCCTTCCCCGGGCCACGATGGTGAGGTGCAATGTATCCTTCTGTCTGGACAATGAGGGGACCACCACTGCCCTTACCTGCACTCCAGACACCATCACTGTGGAGGAAACCACTGTTGTGGAAGACATCTCTCCACACCAGAAAGCAAAAGGGAAATTATGGTGCTTGGAGGAGAGAAGCATCCTTTACCTTGGCAGGCAAGCACAGGTCTGAGCTCATTTCCAAAATATGTCAGACACATCACAAACTCTCAGGCCCAACCTATGACAATAACTTAATTTCCAGAGCTCTCCAGAGAAGAATAGCCTTGGTGTGTTAATAGTATGAAAGTGTACTTCACAGAGATCAGGCTGAGATCAAGCCTTGTGTGCTAAAGCCCATCCCTCTTGAAGTTTCCCTGGTTTAGCATCACCGGGGGCTTTGTAAGAACCTTCAAGCTCAGATGCATTGTGTGGACAACTAGCAGGAGACCTGGGACTGCCTCAACCTTCTTCCTCCCTCACTTTGCACCACCTGGCACAAGAATAGCGATTAACAGGAGAGCAGCTAATTTGAGACAGATGAAAGCAAACAAAGTGTTCTCTGTCATCTCCTCCTTTCCCTGAGGAGCCTCAAAAGCTAGGACTGTCCACAGAGGTGCTAAGAAATAGAGCTGGTCTCTCATTGTCTGGAAGAGAGCAATCCCAGGAGAAACAGAGGTGGAGTGTCCGAGTGTCTCATGCTTGACAGAGTTGTAGCCTGGAGGCCAATAAGACTGCGTGGCCCATGAAGCCAATGTCCACAAGTGTCTACTCTCAAGTGACAGGATGGCAAAAGTGATTCACAGGCATCTGTCAACTGTGAAATTTCAGGCAGGCCCAAACCTTGGAGGTCTAACGGCTTCATGTAATTTCCCACCATTCACAGAACCATTAGGAATAGCTCAACTACAAGGCTGAACCAATCTAGAGGTCTGCCTAGGCTGTATGTCTGCACAGCTATAGAGCGAATGTCCTGAAGTGTTATAAAAGCACCCGAAAAGTAAACCCATCTATATGAAAGCATATGTACATTTTTTTTCCTTAACATTGTATCTGCAGATCATCAGCATTTGGCTTACAACATGATTCTTATCATCAGAATCTCACTTGTAAAGTGATTTGTCTGATCTTCAGGTTTATGTGGAAAATAAAAACGTGACTTGGGGAAATGAGAGGGAGGAGGCAAAGTGGTTTTCAAGTGATCTCAGTGGCTGATTTTTTCCCAGCCTTGGAAATGGGTACTGCTAAGGAGAAACTTTAAAGAGCACATGAAAACATTAATGAAGGTTGGAATGATGTCTGGTATCCAATCCAATAATTCTCCTCCCAGTAATTTCTTTAAGCCTCATACTTGGAGTTCAGTAGGTCATAAATTTCGCCTGCTGTGAAGTTAACTGTATCCACGAGATGTAAATGTACTACTCATCTGCTGGTTAATTTGTATGCTCATTGCTTTCCAACCTCTTCACAAATTGATTTTTAGATTCGTTATTTAGCCAGGAAGATATTTCCTGGCTCGTCCCTCAGAAGGTCACAGAGCAAAGTGACTCTGCTGACTGCCACAGGGAATCAGAAAGCCAAGCAGAGGGCTGGAGAACAAGTTTCCCCACCTCAAGCTCAGTCAAAAGTCAATCAAGGTACAAGATGTACTTGTGAGATGCCTATTCAGAGCTATGCTCCGGGCAGGGAAGCAGAATGATGGCGAGATGGGTCATGGAGAAGAGAAGTAGGGCAGCAAAAGAGCTGAGCAACACAGACCTGGACTGAGAGGGTATAAGCTCACCTCTCCAGGCGATCTCTTTCTTCTCACTTCCATCTCTCTGTACTGTCTGGATTCATCTGCCAGCTTGATCCCCACAAGCTGATGGTCTCTGTATTCTTAATAAGATTCTGTTAGCTTTTTAACCCATTTGAAGGATGCTGTCCAGGGCTGTCAATGTTGTTGCTGGCATCCTGATATCTCCACAAGTTGTCCTAGGTCAATGAATACTTCCCAGATGAGACAAGTTCTGAAAAGTCCAGAAAGAATTAAGCCATCTTTATCTGAGCCTTCTGTTTGACTTAACATGTCAGTGGTTACCTCATCCAGGCTTGGGACCACAGTATGCCAGCTTGGTGAGCCGCAGTGCCGTCTCCAAGGCTGGCAGCTTGCTGTGCCTTTCTATGAAAAGCTGTTAGTGTGCAAGTCCACCAACTTGGAAGTGAGGCTGGAGTAAGGCTCCATTCCAGGTCTAACATCCCTGGGCCATAATCATGCTTCAGGAAGGAAGACTAACCTTCACCAGCGAGCATGAGTTCTTAAAAAAAGGCACAAAGACATGGCTCAGAGCATCATCAGACTCAATAAACGGAGTCATTAACAAAGTTACACCTCTGATTTGCATCAGACACAAAGCTGGATGACAGACCTCTGGAAAGCTCTCCTGTCTGTCCCTGAATGCCACATGGTCTGATCCTATTACAGAAATTCCGCACCTCCTTTGACGGGCAAGTGTCAGTTTCCCACAGGTATTCATTATATTCTTCCCTCACCCTTCTTTAGGGCATTGCATCCTTGGCTTGGTTTCTGCTTTTGCTTTTTCTCTTTTCAGCTGATTACATTTTGACAGTGATTTTGCAGCCTTGATGTACTAGCTCCCACTGTTTGTATTCTAGGAAACATTTGCTGCCTGTCTGGCTTGCCAGCGCTGGGATTGCTCACCATCCCTCGGGAACAATGAGAAACGATGTGTCAGAATTTACCCGCTTCCCAGCACTCCCTGTTTACTACGAGGACCCCGTGGGCAAAAGAACAAATAGATTACTATAATTTATATCTCTCTGGGTAATGTCCTACAGCTCCTTATCTTCCCAATTTGGATGTTGTTCACCCTGTTGGGCCTCTTTTGGCTTAAGAATTGCGTCGTAGTGGCATCCACAGCGGTGAAGAATTGCCTGTCTGACAGCAACATTGTTGTGGGAGAGTCAAGAGTTCCCTCCTCTCCCTCCTTCTCCTCTCAGATGTGCTTATTATAATGTGGTGGAAATAAGAGCTTGGCGGGAAAACATCTCTGAGTCCCATTAAAACTTGTTGTGATTTCCAGATTCTCTTTTCCTCAGTGACACAAAGCCCAGAACTTCCATCTTCTGAGGTGGAAATGAAATGATCAAACCCCACCATGGTGGCAGGGTACTTGTGCCCTGCCTTGGGAGGCTGGGGCTCAAGTCTTCATTGCCAATGTGTCCAGGACAAATGATGAATGGAACAGGGGGCCTTTGGGATGCCCTGAAGTGCTTCTACCTCTTAAATTCTCTACCAGAGGTGTTTCATTTTGCATTCAAATATCTGTTTGAAACCATGACTTGATTCTGGGATTTCCAAATCCCTTGGCACTGGCCTTTCGGAAAATGATAACCTGGCCAGGACTTTGCAAACCTGAGGATCTTCCTGCCTTTCCCTAAAATAATTTCCAAGATTGGCTACACTTATGATTGGACTCAATATTCTTAAAGGTCTTTTCCAACTTATATGATTCTATGATTCTAAATCCCATAAATAGGTGGGGTTTTTTGAAACATCAACATTTTCTGCTGAAAATACGTTTGTCTGAAAAATTCCCAACCAACTCTAGCAACAGTTTGGCGCAGAAGTGTGACATGTATTGGGCTTTTAACAAAGAATTCCTTGTCTTTATCTTTTACCTACTGTCTTCGCTTTCCAAAACCTTCCTTAAACTAAATCAACAGTTACTGTCAGGGTCCTCTTCACCTCTCAAGACACCTTCTAGATCACCCAATCAGGTTCTACCCTAGGCCTCCATGGTGGTGCCCTTAGGAGCCAGGTGGTCTTAGCTGGCCTCAACTCTTTGTGTCTCAGACCCCAGTGGGATCTTTTACTTTTACTGCCTCCGGAGTAAAGGAGTTGGAAAACCCTTCACTAAGGACTTTTTAATTAGCTCATTGTGCTCTGCCTTCTCATGGCTCTGCCCTGCCAAGGCAGAGATTCAAGTCAAGTTCAAAAGAAACGGCGAGGAGGGAGGTGGCTCTTGAGGCTTGCAAAAACCTCTGCTGCTTGTTCAGCCTGTTGACACCTATAAAGAGATTTCACTGGGACAGCTCAAATTTCCATTCTTGCTCAGCCTGTCCTCAGTGAATAGTCCTTACCATGCAACATCAACACGTTCTGTGCCTCCCAGCCTGCACAACACATCTCATTCATCCCCACATTCACCCGAAAAGGCATGAGCATCCTCGTCTATAGCCTCCCAGTGCCATCAGTTGGCTTAAAAACCTCATTTAACATTTCCCTTTAACCTCCCCTACTCATGCAAGGAAGCCTGCCAGGCCAACAGCGCCGAAGCAGGGAGCCTTGTGTGTCCCTGAAGGGCAGCAATGCTGTGAAGAAGCGGCATGAAAGGCTTCCAACCCACTTGCTCGCCTCTCTCCCAGAAGAGCCATCTCCTCTGGCAAGCTTATTCATTCTGCCCAATCAATCCCAACCCCATTCCAAGCAAGGAGGTCTTATTAATACTGGCTGAATGGAGTGGGAGGTTTGTGGTTGAGAAGATTTTCCTGTAGGAATAGGAGGTAGACCACCAACTTTTTCACACTGACCACCCAGATGGCAATAACCTTTGGCCAGTGTTGGCACGGGCTGGGCTTGACGTCGGGCATAGTGCTGCTGAATAGATGGGTTGAAGCTGTCTGGGGGTGAGGATGGGGGAGGATGCAAGGAGACTGTGGGGAATTGTTTAAGAGAGCACTGAGAAATATTGGTCTAGTGCTTCCATTTAATTATTCACTCTGCTTAATTTGCTCTTGGACAAGATGAATCGTTCATTGACTGCACAGTCTGGAAGCAAGTCCTTCCTGACTGAACAGACTCAGCATTAAATGGTAAAATAAATGGAGGCCAAGCAAAGAAAATTCCCGCTCTCAGACTGATCACGTCAGGGCAGGATTCTTGTCAGGAAGCCAGAGCTGATAGAAATATAAACACAAATTCTACCACTTGCCAGAATAAGTTTCTGTAGTTTTCCCTTTATTCCAGCTATGATTTTTTCAGGCAACTTAGTGTTTGCAGAAAATACTGCAGTTGGTATCAAATGGAGGTCTGGGTGCATGAGTAGCACAGGCTGAGCTGGTGTAACAATGCAACCATTGCCCCAGGTGTCAGGAGACATGGTGGGATTCATCTGTATCCACTTCAAACTAGTTCCAAGCTTCAACCCCACCTCTCTTCATTGTCTTTGTAATCTCCCTTCACAGAGAAATAGACACCATTACGGGGCAATTCATCTGACACATCCATCTCAGGTACCTCTTGGAGGACAGGAGGAATCACTTTCCCAGTGGTGCATGGTTCATCTTGGTGATCCCAGCTGCAACCATACAGTTGTGAACATCTGGTCCAGCCAGCCCCATTTTGGAGCTCCCATACTAGATTAGGCTCTGACCACCCACTGGCAGGACAAGGGCAAGTTGATTCCGCTTTCTGCTCTGGCCTGTGCAGGTATGAAGTATTTCACAGCGTTTACTAAATACCTAAAGGTATTTATGGGCTATCCAGCCCAGCAGGATCCCCATCTGCATTTGGTTTCAAAGCAGTAATTATATAAATAACGGATGGGTGGATTTATACAGGAGTAAAGCAGCAACATCTTCAGTTCTGGATTTTTAGCCACTGACTACCAACAAAGACTTCTAGGCAAATTAGAATTATTCATTTACTAACCTCAACCCTTGAACTGAATGACTGGCGAGTGTAACTCTAGTCTGAAATCATTCAACCCTCATTTTCAGGTTTTTAAAATAAACAGGATCAAGCTTCACACAATAAAGATGTGAAAATTCTTCCAACATGAATGTCTGAGCCCAGCGCATGCTACATTAATTTTATTTTCCTTCTTTCATCCTGATTAAACTGTCCACTAGTAATTCTTTGCCTCTAGCCAAATGCAAACACAGCTCTGCCACTAATAGGAATTGAGTATGTCTGCATAAAAATACAATTAAAGTAACAGTACACTTCACATTTCGTGCCACTCAAATTCTCAAGTAGGTCTGTTATTACAGGATTTCTCATGCATTGTTAGAATTTTTGAGCATTACACTCTAAGCAACCGATTTTCTTCTCTGGTCAATCAGCATTAAATGTAATGCTGTGAATTATCTTGGCTTGAAATAATAATAATAATAATAAAAAATCCCATCCCAGATGTCTGAGATGTTTTTTCCTCTTTTGAGAAAGGTTTCGGGACATGAAAAATCTTCCCCTCTGGCATTAGAAGGAACCCATGGGCTTTAAAATATTTTGGCAAACCCCAGAATCGCCCAGACAGCTACATGCTAAGGAAACTCTCCTGACATGCGTGAAGGCTGATATACAAATCACTGCTCTAAAGGAGACAGAGAGGAGGTTTGACCCTGGCTAGAGAGGAGGCTGTTCTCAGCACTGACCTAGTTATTGCATCCCAAGAAGGCGAAGGGATGAACCTTCTCCTCCAGCTGTAATTCCAAGTCGCTTGGGCTTGGGAGCCAAAGTTTTAGCTTTGGAAATGATCATTTCCTACTGGAAAAAGTTTCTTTAGAAAACTCCCACCCAGCACAGGGTGGGAGGGGCGGCATCAGAATCAGGGCAGGCAACACCAGCTCACCCAACCCAAGAGTCAAGTCTGCCCTTCAAAGAAAACTTGATCATCTAACAGGGAGGAGAGTTAGCCCTTCAGGGCTCTTCTTCCTGAGCTAGTCAGGATAACCAAGTAATTCCCAGTGCCTTTCCATCATGTAACCATTCACACCCTACTAAAATGCTGCAAATTGGATTGCGGACACCCATATGCTCACACTTTGTATTGTGGACAGTTTTGTCTCTCATGTGCTTCAGTCCAGAAGAAGCTGCATTTATTGAGATTTGGAAAGGTCTCTTGTCTAAGAGCCTTTCAGACATGACAGTTGAGAAGGACAGAGAGAGGGCTGGAAAACCGAGAAAGTGCTGGTTGAATGAGTTAAATTGTATGAAATCCTTGGCTTACAGGCTCACATGCATGAGGTGAAAGGCCAAAACTTTTACAAAGCGTAGTGCCAACCCAGTGTGGGAAATATTTAAATGCTTGTGGAAAATTGCAGGTTTATCTGCATCAGCTGCATTAAAAAAAAAGCAAAAAAAAAAAAAAAAAAACAAACCCTAGCACAGCAACGCATTTAACAACTAACTCTAAAGAACCTCTGGAACTCCTTCTATAGCCAATTAATTCAATCTCTTCTTTCATATCTGCTGGAATCCAACTTGAGCAAAAAAGCTCAGCAACCCGTTTTATCGCCTGCCAGAGCTCCAGCAGTCACCAGAGAAGGTTCCAATAGGTCATAATTTAGTCAATATTTTATTTTGTAAAACACATGAAACCCCTTTGACATCAAAAGCAGTAGATTTACAGACGCTGGGCATTTACAGATACCGTTATTCTGCCAAAGTTTGAGCATACTCACTAGGTCAGATTAAACTTCTATTATTTCCCCGGAATGGAAATTGGCACTCGTCCATCGGCTCCCAAATTCAGTTCAGTGGCTCCTACAGATTGCAACCATCTTTCCCCTCCAGCTTGTCTCTACCTGGGCTGTGGTGGTCAGATGCATGCTAGCTCTCAGCATCACTCACAGCCACGTCTTTTGTATAGCTGCTTCTCAAATGCATTTGTCTAAGAGTTCACACGTTGTGGAGCAATCTGGCAGGAGCTCTGACTGTTTAATAGGAAGAAAAAGGAAAGCTTTTTTCATTTGGGACTCTTTCAACTCTTTGTAATACTCAAGATAATCACTTGGAAAACCTCGGGAAAGCTCAAGATCTCTTACAGAATCATAGAATGCCTTTG
>WEIS01100665.1:0-12281 GCA_013389965.1 Todus mexicanus
TCTCCCTCTCCCTCCGAGCGTTTGGGAAGGTGTTTTGGGGTGTCTGTAGAAATCGGGGGTGCGGAGGGAAGAGGGGTGAAGGAAAGCTCGTGGAAGTAACGTGTCAGCTGTCTGGTAAACTATGGAACCAGTATAAACCAATATAAACCAGTATGTCACAGGGAAATGGTATCATAGAATCCTAGAATCTTTGAGGTTGGAAAAGACCCTTGGGATCATCGAGTCCAACCGTTAACCCTACTCTGCAAAGTTCATCCCTAAACCATATCCCGTAACACCTCGTCTAAACGCCCTTTAAACACGTCCAGTGATGGTGATTCAACCACCTCCCTGGGCAGCCCCCTCCAGTATCTAGCAGGAGTCCAGGGAGCCTTATTGAAATGGTGACTTCTTCGAAAAATAACTTCAAATCCTCCGGCAAAAGTCCGAATCGGAACTCGCGGTGGATGTGCTCAGGCGAAATGTGTAGTGGGCTGAACGCGTATTAGGAAAGAGAATATCATCTGTATGTTTGTGTCTTCAAGAGCAGACACTTTTCTGTGACATTTGCACGAACGCTGTTTTGCAGTGAAATGGCCACCAGAATTTCCACCAGCACCTCTGTGAAATTCAGGTCATGCCTCACATCATTTTCTCCTTTGAACCGATTAAGGGATGTGTAGCAAGATACCTGGCAAAATCAAGGATGTTCTTTTTTTAGTGTTGTTACTGCTCCCGTGCAACAGGACTTTACAGTAAGGTGAGGGATGCTGGGTCAAGTGATGGTAGGGAAGTGCCACCCATGGTGTAGTACTGGCTGAAATCATAAATAATGACCTCCAAATTAAGGGTTTCATCCCTTGATTTTCGGAGGTTAAAATGTTCAAGCTTTGGTTATGCAGCAGTAAATACACGTTTGGTACCCAACACCCCATCGAAAGGAATAGTAAAGAAAAAGTCGTTATTCCAGACACACAACCCTGTTTCTGAACTGCGACAGCTAAATAAGCATTGAAGAATCGTCTGTTTAGGTCCAACTAGATAATAGCTGGGAATAAATGGCACTCGCACTGTTGTGCAACAAGACATAATTTTGTCATAATTTAGAGGAGGGTGGTGCCTGGTCCTGCTTCTGAGCTACACCAACCACCGAGGGCAGCACTTTGAAAAAGATGGCCCTGGCATGCTGCATACCAAACCCCATCGCAGAGAGGCACTTGTTGGAAATAATCCTGCTACCCTTCAGATTTCTGTTCAACCTTATCATATCACGTATCTGAAATGCTCTCGGACGATAAACTATCTCCTCACCGCCTGGCACAGTCCTGCGCTGGAGATATCCGAGCTAGCTCTGTTACGGGATGCAGCGCAGGCTCCAGCAGAAGCACCGTATCTGCTTCCCGGGCTTGGCTGGCTCTGGAGAGCCGACAGTCATTCAGAACTAACTCAAGGAGCTCGACATGTCACTCTCCTGCATGTCTTTTCTTCCTGATAACCAGCTGTCCCACACATTCTTCAGTTAATACTTTCTAGGTCAGATATGGCCTCAGTAGACTAGATCATTTTGCCCAGAGCTAATTCTCCAAAAGCAGCAGGAAAGTCTTTGAATACATTGCAGGATTTTCCAGGAATTGCTGCTCAGCAAAGAAAATTCAGCTGATCAGACGTCTCTTGAAAAACGCTTGCAGGGAAACTTCATTCCTCGGGGATGGATGCTGGGGTAATATTACAGTAGAGTTGGAAGGGTCTGCTGGCAAGGGCCTGCGTCGCTGCGAGTAGAGAACAAATGGCAGAAAATACCAGTGATTCTCAAATAACTGGGAGAAGGAAAGACGAGCATTAGAGGAAATCATTAAAAAAAATAAAAAATGAAAATCTGTGTTGTTGCCCATTATATAGACTATCAAGAGATCACAGCAATTTGCCTGATTTCAAGTTAATTATCTTCCTGATAACTTCATAGGTTATTTATAAAAAAAAACCCCAACAACAATGTTTGACGAGTCTAAAGTTATGGCCTTTCATGTCAACAATCTTTCTTTGAGCTGCCAGCTTGCCTGTGTGGTTTGAAACAACAGAATGAAGTAAAAGCAGATATGTGGGTGGGGTTTTTTTAGAAGCTCTTATGCTCCACTGAATTTCCTGTGCAGGAGTGCTGTTGCTCATCTGTACGTATGATTAACTTTTGCTCCCCGTAAGTGTTATCAGACCTGTAACCAGGCAAACAGTGGAGCAGATGGCCAGTGCCAGTATCGGTGTTTCTGGTGTGGGTGCTTAATGAGATCTGAGAGTGTAATATGAGGCGCTTTCATTTTGTCTGTCTCACATGGCAGATATACTTCGTGCAAGTGCTCTTGTTGCTCAAGGTCACAGATTCATCAATCAAAAGAGAGCCCTTCGCATTAATCTTTTACTCGCCCGTGAGAGTTTCCATACGCCTCAGGAGTTGCTGTGTCGCATGGAGTGCTGTTGTCCTGAGTTTGGGACGGTACTGCTGTGAAAGGCGATCAGATTAGGGCAGAAATGAGTCACTTTTTAAAACCACAATATTAAATTTACCCTACTCTGAGTGCAAGTTTTCATTCGTTAACCCTGAAACAAACAATAGCTTTTTGTGCTGTGGAGTAAGGCTTCAGCTGGGCCCAATCTTGCTTGTGACACGCAACCGTGTGTCCCACAAAATAAAGGTGAATGTTCTACAACCTTTCTGACCTTACACGTGGAGATAGAAGTATTTGCTGAGAGTAGTTTAAAATCTCCTTGCACCACTGCCATCTCCCCTTTTCCTACACACATCCAAGGCAGGAGCTGGGGACTATTCCTGGGAAGACTCGGCAAGGGCCACGTGGTCCATCTTACCAACACTTACAGCTGTTTTGAAGTCCTGTTGCCTCTGTGCACTGATAGAGGGATGTGAAACTTGTGGTAGAGAGTTGTCTCTGTGGCTGAGCTATGGTACTTTTTGCTTTGTTTAAATAACCAAATTTGGTGAAGCTATACTCTTGAAACATCTATATATAGTTGTACAGCAGAGGCTCGTTTGACTTCAAAAGTCTTACTAAAAGACATATCCTTCATCCTGCATGGCTCGTACATGATGGGTGGGCTGAAGAGACATCACCCCATCCTGAGAGACAGCAGGAGCAGGGCTGTCACAGCTTGTGAAAGCTCTCATGTCGGGTTACAGAAGAGGTGAACAAGGCAAGGCTCAGTCCTCTCCGCTCCCCCACTTTCTGTGCCCAGGAAATTTGAAAAAAACCGCAAACAAACAAAACAGTGTAAATGGAGGCAAAATATGAGGCAGAGGAGGAGAGCAGAGTTATGGCAAAGCAAGGGAGATAATAAGGAAGAAAGAAGGGAGTAACTAGGAGGAAGAGAGGGGTCCCAAATAGGAGGGCAGAGCTTAATGGTGGTCTACATTTTCAATATATGCAGGTAGAGATGGATGTCTGAACTGCAGGATAGCTTCCATGGCTGTTGAGATGAGTGACATTGCTGCTCGGAACATGGGATATTCCTAAAATGGCAGGTACTCTGAAAAATGAGGACTTGGAGCACTCGTACTGTACATCTAAAATCTTTGCATGCTTAATGATTTCAGCCTTAAGTTTTATGGCCTGTTCTCCCTCTACCGAGTGAATATAAGAGCATCTTCTGTCACAGTAAAGATAAATCTTTGATGTTTATTGAGCATTGAAAGTACAGTGAAAGCTCCTTACAAAAAGCATCGAGGCAATTAATATCCCTGCTTTCTTCTGCATAGAATGGAGTTCAGTGGTTTTCAGAAGACGTGTATGTAAAAAGAGAATTGAAAACTCCCCTTGTGCATAATCCACACCGGAGCTGAATTAAGGAATTTCAATCCTGGGATAGCAAAATTTTAAGTGATTTTCTCCTTAGCGATACTTTAATACATATTGTTACACAAAAATGGTCTAAGTACTTTAAAAAAAATTGAATATGATCAAAAACTCTCTTTCTAGAAACATCTGCATTTGGTATGAAGACTTCCATAGCGAGAGAAGAAATTCTGACTCATTTCTGCCAGCTAACTCTGCCACCACCTGAGGTGCTTGTATGCCTTGTTTAGATGACTGTTACAATTATTTACATATTTGATCTTTTATCTGGATTGTAACAGTTTAAAATGTGCATCAAATCTTGTTCTCTACTTCAGCCTTGCAGGACTAAATAGTCATTAGTATTTTCAAGTGTGTGCCTTTGTGTTATACCATAGTAGTAAAGTAACAGATCTAAGAATACTGTCATTCTTACCTGTCCCAATCAAATATTAAAACCTGAACGCTGTTAAGAAGATGGAATTATGAACCATGATGTTATTCTCATCATTGTAATTTTTTACAGGTTCTCACAGATTTTTGTCTCTAGAATCACCTCTCCAACTCTTGGTTACCTTTCTCCAAGGAAGAGACCATCTCTTCATACTAAAAATAAGTGAATGATATGAAAGAAAAAGCAAAAGGTATGACCTGCATGCATTTCTTACAGGGCAGAGCTGCTGGCTGCCTTCAAAGCACTGCAAAAGGAGCACAAGGCTTTGCCTTTCATGGCAAGAGCTTTTATGTATGTGAGTGAATAGGGAAAATTGCTATGAAATACTTGAATGCCCAGTTATGGAGTAACAACTGAGAGGTTAAATGCCAAATAATGTCATTATCGATGGAAGATGGAAGGGTTCTCATTAGTGGAAAGCCAGCCACTCAAACTGCCAGTCCAGCTTTTTAGTCCTTTCTACCGTGTCATCTTCTCTTTGTACCCATTTTGGCGGGTTTTGTTCCTTCTTCTGTCAGTGTCTTATTTTTCATCTTTATTCATTGTTGCTTTCTGCGCTTTTCTGTAGCAACAGAAACATATTTACTTGCAAGCTGATCCCATCTGTGCTCCTGCGTTGTAAAGCTTCCCCCTGCCGTGGCACTGCATGTCTGATTGAGTTTCATACGACTGCTGGGAAGCTCCAGCTTTCGGGAGTGCCAGGATTTCACACTGCGGATCAGACGGACAGGGTGCTGCCGCTTGGGCATGGCTTTAAAAACATAGAGGGTGTGCAGTTTTTCATGAAAATGCAATAATACTATAATCATTTGATGCCTGATAGTTCACTGAAATGGAAGACTGCTGGACTTTTAATTTAATTTGGTCTCTCATGCTTGCACAGTCTTCTGCTCATGAAGCAGAATATATGGGGACTATAACTCAAATATACACGCAGCTGTCCCTGCTGCAGTCTCATACCTTGCAAATTAAGTAGGATCAGGACTCAAAAGAGATAACTAAGGAGACCTATGTCCTGGAGGAAATTACCATGAATTACAAAATTATGGTCCCTCTGTTAATAAAAAATGAACTAATGCTCCAGTGTGACACTGTGGAAGTCTTCAGTTTATAGAAGTACTATCTTTCAGGAGATATATATATGTTAATCCAGCTGTCACACATAAATTCTCATTTGGGGCCTGATCTAATTCCCATTGAAGTAGAGATGGACTCAATCTACTTAAATTTCTCCATGCAGTTTCACGGCTTTCCACTATCTTCATCTGTTGTATCACATTACTGTGTGTGGGTAGAGTTGCCACATTCCACCCATGACACAACTGTTTCAGTGGCAAGTGAAGTGATATGTGCATATGGTATATGCAGTCTTTACACGAACCGTATGCTTCCAACCAGCTATCTGTGTCACTGGGGGAAGTCAGGGAGGCTTCCTGATCATCAAGTCTATTTGTTGCATTATTAGAAGACGTTGCAGACTTTGTTTATCATTCCCATGACCTTACTTTTGGTATTCGAGAGACAGAATGAGTGATGTATTGATTACTTTTTGTAAATTAATTATTTTGAATAGCAATAAAGTGGTTGCATGAAAATTTGGAATCGATCTCTTTAATTCTCTTATTTTTTGCATCAAACCTTGGGCCAAATTTTGCTTATATAACACTAAATGGCTTCAGACAATTTCCATTTACAGTTATACACACTCTTCCTTTTGCTGCCTGCCACACATATCCAAGATGTTAAATGTCCTCATTGTTGAATGTTTCATATGTAGATCATTATTTATCTGAAGAGTTCTGGCTAAGGACAGTCTCTAGTGGGGAAAAAACCCCTCCACTGAATTTATAAAGTAAACTTTAATCATGAGGCTATTATAGGCACTAATATTCATTTTCATTTCATTGGTAAACAACAAAATGATTGAATAATTTTACCTATTAGTTAAATCTGGATCTTTCTGTATTATCTGAACTGACTTTCCTTAGGACAAGAGGTTTGCGGAGTGGGGACAACATAGTATTGGGTGAAACACCAACACAGCCGGAATAATTAAATACTAAAACTCATCAGCTTCTCCTGGAGCTACACGTTAGATCGCTTCTGTCCTGCAGAGCTGGGTCCATCCCAGGGTAGGATTCACTGAAATATGCGTGGGCATGTATTGTGCATGTTTGGGTGCTGTTCACCATAGGCTGCCCCTACAGTCTATGGAGGCTACAGTACACATCCTTGTGGCTCTAAGTTGTTTTTTGAAGGTTTTGAAGGTGAGCATTGGAGCTGAGATTACGAAACTGGAAGAGGTTTGTTTCCAAGCACCACGAGACCTCAGCGACCTGAACAAATGCAGGGTGTTCCCTGCTGCAAAGGGGAGGGGAGTGACTCAGTCTTTACAGCCGTGCTGGCTAAAAGGCTGCACCACAAAATGGTATTTGCTCAGAAAAAGATGAAAATTATCGCCTGCTTCTTAGGTGACTGCTGCAGATGACAGGAAGAAAATTTGTCTGGTGTTTACAGCTGGTGATTGGTGTGGTGCATTAAGCATTTTTCCACTCCTTCCAAAATATTAGGCACTTTGAATAAATACCTTCAGTTGGGTGAAATGCCAGGTTCAATAAGCCACTGTTCTGACCTGCCGTCATTTCCTCTGTGTCCAGAATTGTTGGGGTGCAAGATTTTTAAAAAAGGACAAAAAGTTGTAGGGCAGAAATCAAAATGTTAGAGCCTAATGCAGCAGCCTCAGGCTAAATCACATTTCCCAAAGTGTGGCTTTCAATATCCAGCCTACTCCTGAGGAACTGGCAAATGCTCAACGAGCACAACACGGAGACAACTGGCAGCCTGAGTCATTTTTGCATGTGATTGTTGAATGTGACAGATTGAGAATAGCAAGGAGGACGAGTTCATGCTATGAGAGTGAAGTAACCCAGCATCCGCTCGCTGGCTCAAGCCTGCGGATAGATGTGGAGCGCTGCACGCAAGAAATGCCATTGAGGTTTTGAAAGAAAAAAAAAAGGGGTTAGAATGCATGCTATTTTCTTTCTTTGCTCATTTTGATTTCACCATAATCGTTTCTGTCTTTATGGAAGATGGAAAGTAAGAGAAGAGCCCTTGAAATATGTTTATAAAGCCCGAATTGCCATTAAATTGTTGCCCATTTGGCTTTTTCTCTCAATACCTTTAGCCTTTGTACTTCGAGCCAGTACTGGACTGGCCTTTTTGTTCCGTGGAGGTTACTGCTCCATCAAGTTGCCTGAACAGAAACAGTTCCAGATAAAACTGGGGTAAACATGCTTATAGCCACAAGCGTTTCCAAACCAAGCGAGTGGGAGTGTGGCTTTCAGAGCAAACTGCAACAGGCCAGGGAAGTTACCGATGACATCTCTGCTGCAACCAAACCTGTTCTAGTCTACTCTGCACGGGCTGAAGCTGCTCCTGATGTCCTGGGGCAGGAGGAAGACATCAGGCCCTGATGCTGTCCCAGCTGGGGAGAGACCGTCCAGTGCCAGACCCTGCTGAGGAGGCTGCTCTTGCAAATAACGGACAGCAGGTGGTAGCACATGTTCATGTCATCACTTTTTATTTTTTTTAAAGAATTAGGCTTTGCAAACCTTCATTTTATTTTATAAAAAGGGGTAGGGGATGGGAAGCGTGCTCCCAAAGAGGATGAGCACCTGGCTTGCTTCCAAGTTTTTCTGGCTTTCCACAAAAGCTCAAGCCCCTCCCTTCCACTCTGGCATTTCTGGAGACACTTTTCCTCCATGAGCTCCTTCACTGTGTTACCAAAAGAGCTTGTCTTGGCTTGACGCTGTAATCCTGTGCAGGATCATTTTGCTGCAGACGGACGCAGTTAGTGCTGAGCAAGCAGAGCACCGGGGCTAGGAAAAGCAGCAAGCTCACACAGACTCTGTGGACCTGTACGGGAAAGCTGAATTAAATTGGTTGCATCAGCTTGCAGTGCTGCTGAAAGAAAGCAGTCTCTTCCAACCCAAAACTCTCCCGAGATGGTGTGACGATAGCCAGGGCAGCGTTTCAAACAGACAGGGTCTGGCCATTTGGTTGTGCCTGCCCTCCAGCTGGCAGATAAGATGTACGGAGCCCTCTTCCCTCTGGGCTGTACATCAACAGAAGCAATGTCAGCTCCTTTGGACAAATGTTCCCGTGAGTTTTGTGATGAAATGGTGCTTTGTATTGCCCTGGTGAGAAATGTCTGCATGGAACCGGACAAAGATGCAGACGTGGATTTGAAGCATTCAGCCCAGTTAATCCTTACATCAATGATGCATTCATCCTGTGATTTATTCAGCACAGACACTTTGTTTACTGCTCGCTTTGAAAATAGTTCGGCTTCAATAAAGGTGTGAACTTGGGTGTTTTTTTAATAACTGGACCTCCGTAATTAACTTACATGTTATAACAGCCTTCTGTGGCCTGATGAATGAAATTAAGGTGATCTAACCTCAGGTTTCTCATTTGACTGGGTTTATAATTGCTTTCAGACTGCCCTTAAAAGTGCCCACATCTGGAAAACAACAACATCTATAGTTTGGCCACTGGGATAACTGAGTTGTTTCCTCAGCAGACCTGGGCCAGAGCACAGCTGACATTTACCAGGAGGCTCAACCCTTCTACACTGCATATATTTTCAGGTGTAGTTGGTCGTCTAAAAAATATTATACATCTAATCTATTATATTTGTATATATCTGTTTATAGTTGTGAGAGCAGAAATGTTAGCATTTTGTGCTATAAGAAGTGGATGCTCTCACAAGAATATGTGATCCAACCTGGCTCTGCTTATTCTGAACTGTTTAGGTTTTTTCAGGATTGAAGTATAACCCTCCTGTAGGTAAACTGTGTCTTGATTCTGACAAGCCAGGACTTCTGCAGCACCAGGCTGGGATCCTGTTCCCAACTTAAATGGAGAAAAAGTAACAGTTCTCCAAGGAACTGGCCAGACTTCCACATCTTCCAGAAGTTGGGTCTGTGTAGTTTAAATTAGCTGTCAATACACTGTAATCGCTGCCTCATCTGTTTTTCAGTGCAAACCTGTCTCAGGCAGGTGCTTAATATAACATGTGGCAATATTACCCTTTCTTTTGTTAAACTTTTAACAGTAAAACCTCATTAATTCTCATCTGAATAATCCAGAAGATGAATTATTACTGCAGGCCTCCTGATTTCCAGAGTTGTACTTGAGCCAACCCCCAGCTTTTCCAGAAAAGTGGATATTCATGTTGTGTCCCAGTCAGCTGGTAAATCACATGGTAAACGTTAACAGCAGGAATGGTGCCTCAGTGAGGTTGCATGTTTTCTAAGTTATTTTTTATATAGTTTACAGAAATAAAAAGACTAGCTAGTAAACCATCCTATGAAAAACACATTTTAAGTGGAGGAGAAAGGCGATTGCTAGTGGTGACTTATTTGTTCTTAGGAAAGTGAATGTGGAAGTAGCAACTCATAGGAAGTTACTGGTCAAACTCAGCCAGGTTCTGACGTATAATTGCAACATGCTGCTTCTGAAGGGTGGTGCTTGCAGAAATATCAGTGCTTGCAAGCAAAATTCCCTTCAGGACAGGATGATAGGGAAGCTCTGGGAACAAGCCCTCATGTAAACTGGGTGTCCTGCCAGTAACCTTCACTGCAGTGACGTGGGAGGAACCACCCGTTGTAGGAGTGCAGATGGCTCATGCTATTAGAGATGTCCTCAATGGGCTGGACAACTTTTTCTGGTTCAGTTCCAATACAACAGGGAACATGCTACTAGCTGTAGAAGTGACGTGGATGTGCAGGATGGTGCCTAAAACCTGAATCTCCCCTCGGTCTTCTCTTACTTGGGGCTTATGACATTGGTGGCTGGACCAGGGTCTACTAACAAATTCCTTCCCTTGTAAGGTGTCTTTTATGGCTCGTAGCAGAAGAAACTGAGTTGTGAGTAAACACTAGAGTTGAGACTAGGACAATCTTTCTGGTTTTGCTTAGTGGTGCAAGTGATCTTAACTTTATTTCTGTCTTTGAAAAAAAGAGAATTGCTCAGACACAAGTCACAGAGTCCCGTTCAGGATCAGAGGCACTTCAGTCTCAAAGTCCAACTGAGCTCCTATATGTTCTTCTCTGATTTGGGAAGCTCTACCCTTCGACCTCCCTTGGTGGTGGTTCACATGGTGCAATACTTAGATGTGTCTCTTGCCTGCCATTTGACATTGTTTGCTAGCTGAAGTGAGAAAGTGTGTGTGCCTAGAGAATAAAGGGGTGCTTCACTTACTTTTGGCAAAGAGCATGGTGCTCATACCATTTCTGATGGGTGAGCAGGTTACAGGCTGTCTGCTTCGCTGGTGTAGCAAAGCTGTACATCAGCTCTGGCTCTGGCTTTTTGCTGGGGGTGTCATGGGTTCAGTTCTCTGGCTGCTGGCCAAGGCAGCCAATATCTCACATACCGTGTCCTGCTATTAGATATAGATGCAGGCTAAGGAGAACATTAGTAATCAGAACAAGCCCACCCTATATGGTGGAGATGCAGTACCCTGCTGGGAGATTCCCATGGAAAACTCCAGTAAACCTGATAAGAATCCATCAACTAAACTTCGGTGTCTCCAGGTTTCAGATGAAGAGCATTAAACCTAAGGAAACGGTAAATCTAGTGTGTTCCCAAGTGGATCAAAATGAGGGCAAGCTGAAAACGTATTTAGAGCTTTTACCATAGGCTTGTCGGGTTAGTATCGTCCAGGCAGAAGGAAAAGTTTTTCCTCTCTCTGAGGAGATTCTGTTGCCAGTCACGCTACAGAGGCCAGATCCTGTAAGTCTTGTTTTGTTAGAAAAAAAGCTTCTCAGCCAGAGCTTTGCCCGAATAGACTCAGCCCCATGTTTTTCTCATATTAAACAGCTTTCGTTTAAGTGTTTGTGGTGCTTAGGTTATGCTTATGGAGGTCAGGGTGATTCAGGGGATTTTATGCTGTGCATTTTTCTAGTGTACATCTTGTACAGCCCTAAGGAACACACTGGCCTTGCTGCGAAACTGTCTCTCACCAGTGAGGAACTGAATGAAAATCATAATACCGTGCAGCAGGTGAAGTAACCTTCTAGCTCGACACCACGGAAGAGTTGGAAGCAAAGGGGGAGCAGCTCAGGCTGCAGACATCAGGGGGAGCGGAGGCAGTTGACATGCAGGAATGCAGAGCGGGGAGAGATCTGCTCCAGACCCCAGGAGTAATAAAGTCAAGCTGAAAAAAAACCGCTTTTTTGGATGGGAGATTTCAGGAGTTCTGTCAGTTATCGCTGAAAGCCAGGCTGCAGCCGCAGTCCTGCTTTCTCCAAGTGTGAGGATGTGTAGGTTCAGATCAAAGGATCTGGGTCATAGTTAACTTTGTGGCTGCTCATGATGGCCCTACAAAGCATTTCGGTGCTTATGCAGTGAAGGCGGATAATTTCACTGATCTCATTGAAACTGCTAGTCCATTTAAAATTAGGTGTTGGAGTGCTTTGCGTGCTTATAAAGAGCTCTAGAAAAGGAAAAAAGTGATTTAATGGAAACATTCAAGCGGTTCTAAAAAAGAAACTCCTCCTTTGTCCTGGACTGCCTTGATTCAAATGAGAGATATCAGACCACCTCTTCAGGTCAGATAAAAAAAGCAGATAATGCAGGGTAAAAGAGCAGATTCTTGAAAGAAATTGCTTCTTTAAGCATCGCTTCCAGTAACTTTGTTAGTGACGCAGTACTCGATGCGTCATAGGGTGTGTTGAGTGTATTACACTACACTGTATGGAGTAAAATTGTTCTCATTTGGAAGGAGAAATCTTTGACAGTATTCTGAAGGGTCTTCAGCTTGACCATAAAGGACCTTTGTTTTTCAACAGCTGTACTGCTATGCATAGGAAAAGTGATGTTCTATATAACCAAGTTGTAATGGAAGAAAAAAAAAGCACCTCTGGTTTTAGCTGTAACTGATTATCAAGATAGGCAGATGTAAAAGACTTGTTTGTTTTGGCTTTTGTTCATTTGTTTGTTTGTTT